>CAJDSM010019377.1:49795-51404 GCA_903981925.1 Ostrea lurida
TTCACATGGCTTATGATTTTCCCTTCTTATTCTTTGTTTCAATGAGACGTAAAATTGTAACGCAATTTTTTTTCCTTTTAGATTTCTTTTTCCAAATAAAAGAGAGAGACTAGAGAGAGAGACGAGAGAGAGAGAGGAGAGAGATGGAGAGAGAAGAGAGAGAGAGAGAGAGAGAGAGAGAAGAGAGAAATCTTTACGCATTGATCCATTCAATTGAGTAATGTTAAAAGTTTAATTGATTGGAATTTTCGGGCATTATTATTCATTGATCTGTACTTTTTCAAGATATTATATTTAAAAAAAAATAATAAATAATTAATTTTAAAAAAAAAAATCTGTTTGACTTCATTTGTAGAAGAGTAGAAAAAGGTACAAATCTTCGCGAGATTTCCGGGACAACTAACAAGCGTAAACAATGTCGTGAACCGCCAAAGATTGAAAGAAAGATGCCAGTTAGACACTGTATTGCTGTTTGGTTGTACGTCGGACAGTAGAAAAAACAAAGATATACTTTTTTTCAATTACCAAAAGTAGAGAGAGTTCTTAAAAGTGGCTGGATCTTGTTGAGACGAGAGGGGTTAAATGTCGACCCGAGAGAAAACAATCGGCACAAAGTTGTTTGTTCAAAACATTTCGTAGATGGTTGCCCTACATTTTGAACACCCTCTGCCAACTTTATTTCATACAATCATAACAAACAAAAAACACCCAGAAAAACCAGAAACTCTCATCAGGGTAGGGCAAATGAAAATAAACTGTCTACAAAACGAACCCAGAATTCCCAAAAAAAAGTGAAACTTGTTAAATGTAGCCTGCCTAACTCAGAAAAATGGATATCCATATGTTTCTGCGAGATTGAGATTTCAGACAGTTGTACAGACGAGAATAATAATGGAAAAGGTATGAATTAGATTTAATGCATGATTGTAACTTACTTGTACTCATGTTTCATCATATAATATATCATGTTAATATTTAGTTTAGATATATACAGTCCCATCTGAAAACATGCCGGGCATAAAATGTATTAGGGTAATGAATGTGTTGATTCATTATTGGCAAGAATGTAGATGTCCTTCATATATGCAATGTTCTGCTGACCTTAAAGGCCAAACAAAATAATATAATGTGTTTCCGCCGTTTCCTGACTCTACCTAGATTTTGGAGATGCCAATTATTCCCGAACCCTAATTTTTTGTTATATGGCATTCATCGGGGAAAACCCCCAACATATTTTACCACTTCATGCCTTGCACAGCGGACAGATGAAAATGGCAATAAAAGTCCTGCTTTTTAGCATAGTTTAACTGACTAATAGTAGTTTATACATGGCTAACAGTTTCAAAGAAGAGGGAACATAATGAAAAGACAATACAAGGCATCTTTATTTTACTTTTCAGAAACATGTTAAAAGCGCATTAAATAAAACTTCAAGTATATTGAATATACAACATTTTTCTTCACGAAAATAAAAAAAAGGCCCCCCCCCTCCCCCAAAAAAAAATCCCTTACCTACCTAACCTATTTTTCTGGTATTGAAACAGGAGAACACACAATTGTATTTTTTGTTATGCCTAAATGCCCTGTTCATGTCATGTACTTTATAATA
>CAJDSM010019378.1:9844-39863 GCA_903981925.1 Ostrea lurida
GGCACACAAGACTCAGTCCGTGTGAACATTTTCAGAAAATTTTTAACGGTATGAATTGCATGCAGTCACTTTCTGTGGCATGCATTTATTTGAGAAGATTTTTACACAGTTTAAAGGTATTGCTCAAATTAGGAAGAGGAAGAAGACCTGTTTCAATTTTCAGATTATGGGACTTGGAATATTTATATCAAAATGGTCATAGAGAGAACCTAGCATTCGGCAAACCTCGGCTGATTTCGGAACCTACATCAATGTAATCAGCCGAGGTATGCCGAGTAGAGAACCTAGATGATCCTGTTTGTAACATTATTTATCATGGGTGTGAGGGGGAAGTTGGTTGCAGCGATTGCATGTTTGTTTGGTAACACCAGCAAGGATTGGGGGTTGCCATATTGCTCTTGCATTAATTAGGACAAAAGAAAAACCTTTACCAACATTTCACTCTAAATTTCCCAAGGTGATATAAATCATTAATTTTGCAATAAAACAGAATTCTCTGGACGACACATCCCCACCATTAAAGTGTTGCCAACAGTGAATTAACTGCTGCTCCCTCAATCTTCAGTGGGGGCAAATTAACTAATGGTCCCTGTGCTTCTGTAAGGACAGCAGTAATGGAACCTTCACATGGCATTATGGTCCCTTGCTCCGACACCCTGGGGGATGGCATATCATCAGGTCATAAAACCCACAAATTATAAACATCTAACCATATTGTGTTGTAGCCATCACAATGATCTAAGGGCTACTGTCAGTTAAACAACCATACAAAACATACATGCCCACATTACACACACACACACATCATCTATGGGCAGAANGCCACACAAAACATACATGCCCACGTTACACACACACACACACATCATCTATGGGCAGAATCAAAGTACTTTAATGTACCATTGGATCATTTTCATTTGTGTTTCCTTATGTTCAGGAAGTCCTTTTGTTTGAATTTGCAAACAATTGCTCTGCACTTGCACAATAGAATCTGGACATTTCAGTATTCAGTAACTGCTTTTTGCACAGGAATTGATGATGGGATCTGCATGCATTCCTAATTTTTCATTAAAGAAAGAATTCAACATAAAACACATAATTTATCCTTATAAAATATGGGTGTCGAGGAAGCAGTAGGCATTGGTCCATTGGGATTTCTCCGTATTTCATGTTGGGCGATTCCTGATTATAGATGACTGAATTTATCATTTTCTGAAATCATTATTCTTTATGAAACAAGGATTTTGTTGGCAGGTTAAGTCATATCAAAAATGGATTAATTATTATTTATTAGTCCCATTAGGACTATGGATGGTTTTTTCATTTAAGATTATTACATTTTTTGGCTGATTTAAGATACAGAGCTTTGCATGACATTATGGGGATTCTGTCTTACTTATTTGAGGAGAAAGTGAGGGCTTCTTTTTCCTTAATACTCTCTATATTGGACCTTATTGTTGATTTGGGTCCAGCTAAACAGCGGCGGACACCTGTTACAGATTAACAGCTCCAGTGAGCCAACCACACATATTTTGTGGAAGTATTCATGCCTGATTGCCATCTTGCAACAGATGGAGTAAAAATTAATGTTTTATACCTATTCCAAAACCAAGTTTATGTGCTATGTTTTAGAGGTATAGCATACTTCTAATGCAAACACAATGGCTCTAATGTTCACCAGCTGCCGTTTTACTTCCATTTCTGCATCATTAATAATATATTACAAAATTCACCTCACGAGGAAGAGAATTTGAATCCAAGGCCATTAGTACCCATCAAGACTGGTTATTAATTCAAATTATAAATTTTAAAATTATTGTGAAAACATATTGCATTATGGTAAGTTTTGTCTTTCATGCATAAATTAATGTTCATATGAAAAATGAAGACATACTTAATCCATTTTGTGGTAAAGAGCAAACCAAATCGTGTGGCGATCTGTTTTCAAAAAAGTCAGTATTTAGATAAAAGAAATGAAGATTTTAGAATTTTGTGCTGCAAGAATTGCACCACATTGCCAAGCTTTAGTGATAAAAGAAAACTGACATCTAATGTGTAATTCTTATGTAAAGAATATGTGACAGATCTTTGAAAATAACAACATGCTTTCTAAATTATTTGTTTTGGATTTTTGCCGTAATAAATATGTCATGTAGAATGTATATTAGAAACATTTCGGCAAATTTTCGTCATCCATGGAAAAAGCTAACATTTGTAGTGCAACAGAAATACTAGGTGTACCATATGATGTGAATGAATTTCGACAGAATGTTAGTTTTAATTCTGACAAATATGGATTTGACTGAGTCGTCAATTTTAAGTTTGTCTCGATGTGCAATCCCATCAGCATTGGAGAAAATTGGAAAAAATAAAATTGAAATTTCGTTAAATTTTTCTCTCACTGATAATCCAAATAAGGTAAAATCTGGTCAAATACGAGTGATCAGATAGCTGTTACAATGTCTTAATGCCTCTAAAGCTAAAAACAAAACATCAATACAGCATTTGATACCAAACCTGTGGAACCAAAGTTGAAACAAACAAATGAGAAACAACTTTTTTGAAATGATAACTGCTTTCTATAATGAATAAACACTATGGTGGTATTAGATGTGGCCAGATAACTGGGTACTGACACCACAGGGATAGACCTCGGTAAACAAGTGATCCATCACACAGTCCAGCAATTTGACACTGTGTATGTATAATTGATTATCATTTATCAGCCAATAGCCAGACACCAAAAACCCATCCGTTACTTGACTCCTCATCTATTGTTTTTGATGATGAAGTGATTCAAATACAAAGTATAGTGGGGCTCCTTAAAGGGGCCACTACCTGGGGCTCAGTACAGGGATCACTACCTGGGGCTGATCCTGTAAAATCGATAGTCATGAATGTAGCACTGTATCGGTCGGTCCCTAGGGACGATGATTTTCCTAGCACTTACACTAGTCGGTACAGGATAAATTGAATTTCACCTGCCCCCTTCATCAGATATTAGTAATGGTATGACCAGCTATTGGTCCGCTGTGAATCTCCGAGGTGCAGTCCAGACTGATCTTTGAGGCCAGATAGCCATAATCAAAGCCATATAGCTACAACAAATCCACTGCGAGTCGATTAAATTGATGGCGGTGTGTTGTTCTTTTCCTTCATTATGGTGGATTATATTTGATAAGGGTCTAATTCGGTCCAAACTGTTCCACAGAGGTAGCTTATTTGACCTCATGTCTTACTTTCTTTTCGTTAATTATATTTGCATATGTCAGGCAAAGTTACTTTTATGAATTCAGTCAAATCTTTTTAACTTTTTTACTTGATGCGTTGGTTGGTTGTATCTTTGTGGAGTTTTTTTGTATGGCTATATTTAGTTTACATGATCTAGTTTTCTAAGAAGGTGTTTCAGTTGAACAATTTGTATAACTTCCTTGTATTTTGGGGGTGTATGAAGTTGATGTCTCTAGACCAGGATGACAGTTTTTATCAATTATGTGATATCAAGATTCCGACGATTATCACGCAATGCAAGTTTTACTAAAAGGAAATCTTAAAAGCAGGAAGATAATCTATACATATCTAAAGTTGGAGATCTGTCGGAGGTTTTTACTCGAGGAAAATGAGTGAACATTTTACATGGTATTGTTTCTCAGCTGAGCGTTTGTTGGTTTGTTAAATTTTTGGTGTCTTTACGTTTTACTGGATGTGAATCATTTCCTGACCAGTTCCTGAACAGCGAAAGGAAACCCACCCTGTACGTACAGCAGTCTACCATTGTCTCCCAGGAAAAGGACAGGCAAGACCTTTGTTGTACAGTGTTGTCAAGATGATGATTGCTGACCCTTTCTTTTGGGAGAGAGCCCAGAAAATAAACCAGTTCTTGCTTCTCCAGGTATGACCATTACAAGAGGTGTTCTCGGTGTCTTAGAATATTGGCTTTGAATTTTTGTCTGATGTTCGATTTGGACAAGTGTTTGATTTTCTTGTAGATAAGAGTTTGGTTATCTTCTTCATTTGATGAGCAACATAAAAATAATTGGTTGTTCAAAAGACCGATGTTTCTGTTTTGCATAATTGATGTTATTTCTGATCATTCTTTTAGTGAAGTTGTTAAACAGCATCTTCTGGGATTACTTGAAATGAAAGTTGTTAACTGCGATTAAGTATAATTTACACACCTCCGTTATACGAGGTTTGGAAGTTGTGAAAATGGGTGATTTCCGAGTAGTTGTGTAGTTGATAGACTTAAGGTACAGGATTATAATGCGAGTGGTCGAAATAATCGTTTACCACAAACTAGCATATTGATCTGGGACCATTTTCTACAGGTAAACTATGTATCAGGTGTAGAGGTACAATTACCGGAGAATTTACGGTTTACAGTTTCATTATCAACACTTTATTTGCATTTTCCACTTATGAAATTAATATTTCCTGATTCATTATAGAAGTCGTTTTGCATATTTTATTTCCATGTTTGATAAAGGAATTGAAATTGTATGTGAGAGAGGAAAAAAAATGAAAATGACATTTCTGCGAGATAAAAAGCAATCAGAGAATGGTATTGGAGCAATTCAGTGAGGTGTTTGCTTTGCCTCTTAAACCTGATTTGGATTTTGGTCAGTCTGATGACAATGAATGGATTTGGGGCTTCTGATGAGTTGATGTTTTACAGTAGACAAGTTTTAGTTTCCTGTAGTACATCTTTAATGGCAGAAACAGGAAATAACTCCCAACAGATAATGCGTACCGGAAACCTTCACACTGACTCGAGGAGAAAAACCTCATTGGTTTCAGTAAAACTAACAGGGGGAAATATATTTCTTTTCGAACTGTATTCTCTTTTCTAATAAATTTTTGTTGGGGAGGTTTTCAATGGTGCCATTAATTCATGCTGATAACTGTCTCTATAAGCTTTTGTAGGCAGTGTTACAAAGCCAGTGTTACAAATTTGAATGTCTATAGTTGAGTTTATTTGTCATGGTTTTGAAACGTACATGAAAGTTGTTATGGAATTTAGTCTCTTAGCAACCTACTCAGTAATTGAACATTTGTATTTAATAATCAGAACTTTTATAGGTATCAAGCAGCTCTCTTACTTCAGTGGTTTTATGCTTCATGAACTCCCATTGTCACAATTAGTACATTGCAGGAACACTGCTTTTCTTTGCGGAGGGGGGGGGGGGGGGGTTGAGGATATTTATGGTATTAATGTTTTCTTGAATTTAATTCTTTGATTTTAAAATGAACAACCATTGGGATTTCCATCTCTTCTTCATCATTTGCAACATCTAGACATATAGTTACAACACTTTTGATTTAAAATTGTCCTAGATAAAAAAGAAATATAGGACATACAGTGTAATAAAGTGGTGATGTTGGAAATTTTAAAATGTAGTCCTTTTGGAAAAAATTGCAATTTTATAAAGTCTTGAGACTCTGAACTGTAATTTTGTGTTTGGTTGGTAAATCTAAAAAGTCACAAGCTGAACATTTTATGTCATAGCAATTGTGTTGCTAGATAAATGTCTCCCGTGGATTTTATCCATTCACCATAATTATTGTGTGAGGATCTTCCAAAATCTTAAGTGGAAATCAATATGCTTTCCTTAGTTGATGAGGATTTTGTTCATAACATCATGTTGATCACAGTGTTTGAACATTAATTCTAGTCGAGGTACAAAAAATGCTCAAATCTACTGGCTTCCCCCAGTTTGTTGAATCCATTTATTTTTCTGAATGTTTTAGAGTTCGAATAAGTTGGTCAGCTTCATTGTATAGATATTTAGTAAAGGTGGTTTTCAGATTTGATGACATCTTAGCTTAATTGGCATCATTATTACGCAGCAGGAAAAGATGGAAGATTATTGGAAGTGATAAAGCTGCCTGATGAAAGTTCTTTGTTGCTCCTAAAAAGGCTTTCATGTATCATCAAGATTAGTATTGACAGACTTGATTTATTAATTTTTAATTATGTTGCGGGGATTTAGATGTAGCATAAATGTTAAAAAGGTATAATGGAGAATCTAAAGCATCAAAACAATGTGATAAAATGTATATCATTCATGATGATAGTTCAATATATAAGCCAGCTCAGTCACTGATGGTCGTGATGTAACTTTTAATACCGAAAGCCACCAAATAATAATTGTTATTTCTTTGGGATTCTAATTATTTTTTGTAAAACATACTAACCTAGATGTTCTTATTTTTACATATGACATAACTGTATTTCTTCTGTTTTCTATTTTATTGAAATAATCATTTATCATCATTTGTGATTTGTTAACTTTTAATTATGATTAGAGATACATCAGAGTATGGCATCAGTAAAATGAGACAATACATAAATAGGTGGCTGCAAGGGAGACAATTAGGGTATAAAGCTTTTAGGATGAAGAGTCTTCATAGATCAAAGAATGACGTCAAGACATGCATGGAATCTCATTGTACAATCTACTGACAATTTCAACTATCATGTATTTTTTTTTTTTTTTTTTTTTAGCATTCTGACTCTTCTCTTTGAGTGACTCTTCTCTCATAGTTGTTTACATCGACGGAACCCATGGGTTTTCTATCCGTTATACTGCATTCAACGAATGCAGTATAACGGATAGAAAACCCGTGGGTTTCGACGATGAGTTGGTTCGATCTGGCTGTTGGCAACTGACGTGTCACCAAAGCACCTGTTACAGGTATAGAGGTCATGCACACATGAGGCACAAATGGCTGCATATTGCTGGAACAGCATCAATAGCAGTGGGATTTTTATTTAAGGATTATAGGGAGGGTCAGAAACCAACAACAAAGAGGTGACACGTACATTATAAGTAAATATAATTTCTCATGGGGTTTTGACATCATTTGCTGGCTGCATGCTTTAAATTTGATGATTTCCATCATTGTTTAGGACTCAAATGGTATTCAGCATCAAAAAAGAAAATAGAATTGATTTTTTTTTTATTTTTTGACGTTTGATTTCGAAGGGTTTGGATATTAGTGGTTGTATTTGTTGTCTTTAAATAGCCTATAAGCTAAGAGATTTTATTAATAAGAACATTAAAAACTATTCCGTGAAATCATAACTATACTCATAATATAATATGCTTTAATGAAGCTAGTTCGAGCTTGTGAAACTGTGGAACGATACATAACATTGCAATAGCCAATGACTGTTAATTAATCCCGATATCAACAAATTGGGGGATGGAGTAGATTTGCTTATTTTATTTTAACCTTTTAGATAAGTTTTTTTTTAAAGGACTTTAACTGGGTTGTGAATAAAGATGTATATTTTGTTATTTATTTGCTTGAGGTATAATGGTTTAAATTCATGTAGTTATGTACATGATGTAAGGAAACCATGGCAACTAAATTTTAAAAAAACAAACCTTAATGCGTCATGTCACCAAATGAAACTTTAATAGAGAAAGAGAACTAGCTAATGAAAGAGCTAAGGACATTAAAAATTTGGAATTATTGATACAAATCAATAGGCTGTTAAAAAATGACAAAAATTATTTGTAGCAGATGTGATGGTTTGAGAGCCTGTAGATCGAACTTGTTTTGTGTGGAGTTTCTAGCATTTGTTATATTCTGGTGACTGTAGAGGGAAAATTCATGCTGCCATTGATTTTGTATGGAAGAATGAACAGAAAAGCACCCTGGGGATCACATTTTTATGCAATATTCCAGATGATGAGAAAAATAAAAACACATAAGTGTCATATTGAATCATGATGTGTGTAGTTATGCAATATTCGGCTTGTTTAGAAAAACTCCTACTGAACAAGATCAAAAGCAGACCTCTCCTTGGCAGAGGTAATGAAAGAACTCGTGTCCTTTTTTGTTTAGGGTACATACTACATATGGTATGTTGATTCTGGTACATAGTTGTATTTAGAGTTCTTCTGTTGGTAGCTCATCAAAATATAATGGTTAATTCTCTGTATCCCTGTATCACTTTTATAGGAACGGATCATTTTCACCTGATGAAGATCTGTACAAGAGATAGGCCCTTCATGTTGGACTATGAATAATAGATAGGGCATGCAATGACACAAATGGGTTTAGGCATGGACTGTGTAAAATATCCATTTTGTTTTGGTAATTTGGGAAGTTGATTGAATTACACTGCGCGTAATTTTATACAGAGATATAAATATATAATGGCATCAGCAGCGTTTGATTCTCAGCTCAGAAACTCGATTGACATTTATCCAACCTTTCACAGAACACTGTAGGATGGACAATTACAAAAGCAGATTCTTCTGGTAGCCCATTCAGTGTTGCTAATTAAATTTAATTATAGGCCTACTGAGCAATCGCAGGTGTTGGAACAGGGGAGGGGGCATGCTTTTTTAGAGAGAGACAGAGAGAAAGAGAATTTGATTCCACTGCCCGTGGCATTGTCTTAATTTTCATGTCCTCACGAGCACTGATGACTTGCTTAGAAAATGACACCCAATTTCTATGGAAGCGAAATTGTCTATGTTGTGGATTCCATTAATTTGCGAAACCTGATCCTAAGGAGGGTAGAGTTCATTCCTGCAAACTATGAGTCATTATTTGATGATTTGAACATATAATGATATTTGATACATATTATTTATAAACGATTCTCTTTATTAATGGGTCATTAAATGCTATCGCTCACTATTATGGAAGCCTTACGGAGAAACTATATAATTAAGATTTTTTTTTTCATTACAGGAGATGAAAGTGAATTGGGCCACATCCCCTAGTAACACTCCCAAACAGGACACCAGCAGTAAGTGAATTTTTAGCCTTGTAGTTACTGCTATAGTTAAGACTGGGACGTTAATCAATCAAAACTTACAGAACCAGATCAGCAACATAATGACAATATATGCAGTTAGTTGTCCAAACTATCTTATTTAGCCACATAAATTGATCAAGTTCACATACATAATTAGAACCAGTTATCCATATTTAGTGGATGAATTAAGTGAGTATAAATAGTAGGGCCAGTTATATGAATTAGTGGATGGATTGAAATGGATTTAGTTAGATATAATCATAATGCAAGATCAGTTATCCAAATTAGTGGATAAATTGATATATACAGTTGAACTTCGGTATCTCAAACACTGATATCTCGAATACCATGGTTATGGTGAAGTGATTTGGAGGTCTCATCCACCTATTTTCTGAGTAATCTAGAATCCACGGATATCTTGAAGTATTTTCTTGGTTCTGTTGAGTTCAAGATAACAAGGTTCTACTGTATATAGATCAAGTATCAGAACTAGCAAGCTGACTGACATGAAGCCACTTATACTTACGAACTAACTGAATAAGGCTTTATGAGTAGAACCACTTTACACATAGAACAAGTTTATGGACCAGTTCATGTATTAACAGACAACAGATACAGTACACACTCAGTATTGTGGCTGTAGAAGAATTCAATACAAAATTCGTACAGTACAGTTCATAGCAAGGATTAGATCACATTCAATGCACTCATAACTATAGTAGTAGTTATAAATACATGCATTTGTCAGGGACTTTTAGAAGCTTGAAGAATGCAACTTATTAAAGTGCAGTATTCAATGCAACACTGCAATTGCAAAGGATAGGAAGTTTAGGTCGTGTATACTTTGAAAATTCTGTGTGTGTTTAAAAATCAAATTTATATCTCATTGAAACTTAATTCTCATCTAGAAGAAAGACATTTTCAAGCTTATTCTTGTTCCAAAGAAAACATTAAATTTTTGTGTTAAAAGTCCTTGGGTATTGCTCATATTCAAAGATATGAAAAGAGATGTATGGTTTGGCTAACAAATGACATGCGGCCATTTAGAGGTAATAATGTGATAATCATATAATGGTTTGCCAAGGTATTGAGGCAGTGGAAACTTAAGCATTGCCTGACTAGAGACGATCGTTCAAGTCACGCAGTACTAAGTGGGGATTTCTTTATTTTGCCAATAAGAAAAAGTCATCAACATAAACCTTCAACTTTATCCATCACTGGTTAATTGAAATCAGGAAAAATCAAATGTCATACATTTAAATCTTACTTAGTTTTTTAATGAAATGTGATATGTTCAACCATATGGGAAAAACTTTTGAAAGGGGTCCATTTATATCTGATGAAATTTTATATTTTCAGAATAATTACCTGTAGGTATTATTGGTAGTTTTAGAGTTAATATAAAAATAATGAGTGTTGATACTGCTCCTATCAATATGGAATGGACTCTCTTTGTGAATGAAGTGTTTACCTTGACAGAATAAAACAAGCCCTACACACGATTACACAAGATAAACCACCGTCCTCCATGAAATTTCACATCAATTTTCCTTCATTTTATGACAGTTCTAAATGGAGAAGTTTTTTTATAATGTCGGGTTTAGTATTCATTAAAGCTATGATTAGGAATTGATGAATGTCTCGGATACTTTTAGCCTTTGACAATGAAATGTTGATGTTCGTAAAATGTGTCTCGTATTTTTTAGAACACTTTCACATATTTGTTGGAGATCTGAGTCCAGACATTGAGACATCACAGCTGAGAGAAGCTTTCAAAGTCTTTGGTGACATCTCGTGAGTATTCACCTCAGTAGATGTAGAATAAGTGCTCCAGAGAGCATAGCCTGTCACACACACGCACACACACACACACAGACAAACCTACAATGTAGTATCTATGTTAAAATCCATTTTCGTTGATTAATCAACGTACCCTGATTCCTTTTACCTGAATCAACCTGTTGTAAGAGATAGTAATTTTACTCCTACCAACAGAATTGGAGTGGAATACACTATAGCGTCATTGTGTTTTTTCTGCTGTCCATTCGTCTCTATGCCTGTAGATCAGGTTGGTTTATGTGCTATGCTCATGCAGATCTTCACACGTTATGTCATAATTTAAAGATGATCCCTACAGACCAAAGGGTCAGAAGGTCAAGGTCATGTTGGAACAGTATCAGAAAATGATTTTGGCAGAGGGTGTTTGTCTAATTAACATAATTCCATTTATACATAATACTCTTAGTTTGCCAAATCAGTCACTTGATTGCAATATCATTGCAAATGGTATGCGAGCAAGATTCTTGAAGTAGCACACTTAATTGTATTGGAGACAAAATAGTTTATCATATATACATGAATGATAACAAATATTTCTGAATTGAGCATTGAAACTTCTTTTTGAATCCCGCTTGAGAGTGAGATCTTTTGAAATTGTTAGAAAGAAAAGAAACAAAAGTGATATTGATGTGTGTTGGTAACAAGCAGAAATAAAAAAAAGTATAGGTACGTATGCACTGTGGATTAGGCACTCAGTATTGTAAAGAAATCAAAGTGTAAAAAGCAGAAGTGAATTGTCGGAAAGTAACTTAGAGAGTTATCAGTATAAGGTAACTTATTAAACTGGCAATACAAGGGAGGGTTTTTGAATGCCAGTTTTCGGATAGGGGGAGTAAGTTCAATACATTGTAAGGGACGCCCAATACAAACAACAGGGGGAGTAAGTTCAATACATTGTAAGGGACGTTCAATACAACAACAGGGGGAGTAAGTTCAATACATTGTAAGGGACGCTCAATACAACAGCAGGGGGAGTAAGTTCAATACATTGTAAGGGACGCTCAATAACAACAACAGGGGGAGTAAGTTCAATACGTTGTAAGGGACGTTTCAATACGACAAACACACAGTTCCACAGCTTTAATGACAGAAATTTCCTTCCATCCTTTGTTTGCACTTTGATCTAATCCAGAGTTTTTGAAAACTGATGGTCCAATGGTTTTGTGCACCAAAAATTCCTTCAAACTAGTAGGAAGTGAGAGTATACATTTCCTAGTTTGGTCTGGCAAATTTATCACAATGTCTGACATTCAAATATCAGAACAAACACTCGACAATAACAAAGATACCAAAGTCAAGTTATTTCTTTCTTGCTGGCTTTTTTCTTGAAAGGCTATATTTGGAGCATTTGTAGAAAGAAACCATATTACACACTATTGTCAAATCTGGATACAGTAAGCCTCTTTTATGACTTTCCTGTGAATTACATTTACAGAGTTACTGGCCATCTAGTTTTGAGGCCTGGTGTTAATCGAAACTCCGTAATAGGCAAGGTGAAAGTAAAACAAAATATACATGCATGTCGTTAATTTGTTGTCCAACTAAAACCTACTTTTAGTGTTGCTATTGAATTGTTAAAAGTTATTTTAAAAAACTGCTAATTGGTTAGAGATGGAAATTGAAGTGAAATGAGGTATAGATCTCTGTCGAGGTCATAGTCAGTGATTCCGTTCATTGCCTAGGTGACTAATAGATCTTTTGACAGTCGGTTCCCAAGGGAAAGGGGTTAACGTAGATAGCTCACTAAACAAAAAAGACGGCCATTATTAGTTAGTTAGGCAAGTCAGTGCATTCTGAATACCACAACTGGTCCACTGGAGTATGAAGTTTGAAATGAGAGAAAAGTATATGAGCTCATTATTATTTATTTGCTGTTCTCCTCTCATCTTTTACGTGAAATGAGAAAGTCCCCATCAATAATCATTCTTGAAACACAAACTTTGTATATAAACTTCAAGTCAGGACTTGTTCGTGACACGTTGATAATTTTCATTAACTGTTTGATATGCAGGTATCCGCGACCCATGGCCAAGGAACGTCCAGATGTATGCCTTTTTTTACTCTAAATCCTTTATTGATATTTAAATAAATTTCTACAATTTTTATACACTTTGTTGTTTATTTTCCTTCAGTATATTTTAATTGTTTAACCAGTGTACCCATTTTGATGTAGACTTTGTGAAATTCACAAACACGGATTGCTATTTTGCTAGCAGTAGACTCTTTTGGATGTGTTTGGAGGGAATATTTTTGAATTTGATTAACTCAATGTGGCAAAAAGCAGATTTTGAGTCTGGTTTTGTGTTGTGTATTTTTGGTTTTCTTTTCTTTTCTTTTTTTTTTTTTGTTTCTAAAAAGTAACAGGTATTATTTAATGTTACATGTACCTTCACATTTTAATGATTATTTTTCGAGTGTGTTTTACATTACATATTAATTAAAACGTTTTCAAATACACGTACTTAACCAGTTTTGAGCATGTCATTTTCAAAGTCTTTACCAAAAATTATATTACATGTACCACAGAATTTGCTATTCACACACAATGATCAATTTAACTTTATTTGGTTTTCTTTCTTGTTTGTGATATTATTTTTTTTTTTTTTTTTACAATTTGCATGTTTGATCTGATAAGTATAGTTATTTGCATGTTTTTCTTCTTTAATTAATAGTTTTGTTGATTTGTATGCACACATTTACATATTGTCCAGCCCACTACATGAAAGGAACTATTCCTTCCATCAATTGCATTTACCTTTAAACTTGGTTTACAACATCAGTTTTTGATTTTTAAAGGCGTGCTACACTATTTTTACAAACTGCTTCATATATATATAGACATATATTTTTCAATTTAATTTCTGAATTTGACAAGTTTTGCACAGAATGTAGCATAATTGATTTCCTAATTTTTTCTTTAGATAACTAGTGTACAGTGCATTTCATTAATTCCAAGCTTTTTTTTTTTCAGGGCATTTTCTTTACATCATATATTCAATAATATTTGGTTGCTTTTTGTATTATTTTGCTTAAGTTGGCTGATTCTGTAGAAACGAGACTCAACAATCTGCCTTATTCATGAATCGCGGCAGATTTATTACACTTAAGAAAATCTTATTACAGTTCATTTATACTCTTGAAAGAAAATTAGGATTTTATGATGAAATGTTGGGGAAATATTGAAATTTTGATAGATGCTCAGCAAGTAGGCGACCTGGGCTTAAGGATTAGAGGGAAATCCGCTTACGTACTGACATATAGGATGAGATCTTGAATAATTTGGCAGGAAAACTATTTATAGATCAATTCTGTCTAAGGGCTTGCGGGAGTTTGGAAAGATTGAGAAAAATAAAATTGCCAGGATAACGGAAATTAATTTCTATTTTCCCTTTATGTCCAGTTTTTCGGTACATGAACTGGGGGACATGAAGAAATCTGGAAAAGATTTACGACTTGTTGTCAATAAAAACAGCTATAGATCTTAAATATATAAGAAAATGACACAGACACCAACAGTGAATGGCCGTAAATTAATTAGCTTCATGGTCAATATTGCAGTGAATTATCAAAGCAACCAAGTTATTTTTTCCATAAACCACAAATCCTGTTATTAATTGCCAGCTGCTTTACATAAAAACTACATCAGTCCAACACATTACCCAATGATGTTATAGCTCTGTGCAATTAGAATGTTTACACTTTGGAAGGTGTTTTGCATACTGTGTACCATGCCTTTGCATTGCAGCCCCATTAATGACAGAATGTAATCGCATCATAAATATGATCCCTAATTTGCAGTTCTAGTATTAAATAGTGCAGACATTGTATTTTATTATGACTGCTGGTTTATTTGCAATTCTATTTTTCATATCCTTTTTTTTTTTAGATTGGATTACACTAATTTCTATGATAAAGTGCAGCTTGCTGGCACTAATACTGAAATGTGTGGTGGAGTCTGATTATGAATTTTTTTCGTTTTCTCGGTTAACATGCTGCTATGTTCGCTGTATTTTCAGAGACTGCAAGATCATCCGAGATCCTCAAACACTGAAATCCAAAGGCTATGGCTTTGTCTCGTATGTCAATAAAGTGGTAAGTCCTCGCAGCTCGTCCTACAGTCAGATTCTATGACGGGAAAGTGTCTTAAAACGGGCGTTTCATTTTGTGTATCACCCGTTAGGTGAAGATGTATTACAGTAGAAAATCAATAAATTCATATTTTGTAATAGTACCATACTTTTTTAAAAGTACAAGCAAAAGTTTGACTGCGCATCTCATGGCAATGTGTTGTAATGTCATGGACATTGCAAAGAAAAAGATTATCCCACTTTTCTTGCTCTATTTTTAAATTAAAAAGTTTTTGCTGTCTTCATTGGTTTTCAAATCAATCTCACAAGGTTTGGTACATTCACCCTGTCTTGGCAATATCCTGGCAGAGACCTAAATCGTCTAATAGCAGTGTATTGAGCGGTGATTATTTAATCAGTCTAAGGCTATGTGGGCACAGGAAATTCTGTCCCTGTATTCAGCAAGCTGTGATGTATGTCACGGAGTTTATTTCTCGTGTCTTTATTAGGATGCTGAGACCGCCATCAGTAACATGAATGGGCAGTGGCTTGGAAGTCGGCCAATCAGAACCAACTGGGCCACCCGGAAACCACCAGCCCCTATACCAAAAGAATGTGAGAGCTTACAACATCTCCACACTTTAGTTTTCATTTTTGTTTTCAGCAAAATGTTTTTCTTGTCATTTTGTAGAACACTCACAATCATTTTGGCAAACAGAAATTAGTCAAAATATGGGCGTCATTTTAATTTTAAGTCAGCGCATAGAAACTACCTGGTATATGTAATTTTGCGCTTTATAAATGAATAAAATAATAATAATGTCCATTTCCTCTCAGACTTACAACAAGATGTGTCGTTGGCATACAAATCTATTGAAAAATTAGGTTAATTAGATTTAATTAAATTTAAAGAGATAAATATAAAAATTATATACAGCCAAATAAGAAATGTGTGTGTATATTTATTGTCAGTAAACCTAAGCAAATTACACCCCTGGTTGTTTGATTTTTTTTCTATGATGGTTACGACATCTCGGACACAATATGGAAATATTGCCCAATGACTGATTTTCACTGTTACAAGTTTAAACATTTCAAAACAGTGACTATTGAAAACATGGTTATCAGTGAATTCAACAAATAGGATGTAATGTTAGGTACAAGCAGATGAACCGTAAAATGCAGTTATGTATGTATGTACAGATAACTCTTTATGGCTCGAAGTTCTGATCTCTCTAAGTGAAATCATGATCCTGATATTTTTCTTTAATAACTAAGCAAATGTATGTTAAACTTTCAATCTCATAAACCTAAACAAATTTCATTGGGTTTTTTTTTCACCCTCGATCTCGAGAAGTGCTGGTAGTTTATAAACATCATCAATCATGCAAATAATTATTTCAGCTTGGACCTTACCCGAATAACTTTATATATATATAATAATAAAGGAATGGTCTAGGGCAAGTTTGGCTGTGAATTGATTAGGTGTTTGTATAGGTGGCACACTACCTGTGTTTCCTCTGAGGGTGGATAGTAATTGTTTTATTGGTCAGTTTTAACCCTGCTCTTGGGCTTTATTTTATTTATAATCTTATCTAAGTATGAACAAAAATTGTGACTTGCTTTGACTTGACAACGAAGCAAAAATTTTGAGAAAATAAATTTGAGGCATGTCAGTGAAACATTGTTATTTTTATTTATAAGAATTTGTGTTTTGCAATGCAAATGTTGCCGTTAGTGCTTTATGTAGTTAGTGACATTGAAACTTTATTATTTATGAGAAAGTCTTGTAAATATTTACATATTTATCTATTTTAGCATAAAAACAAAACAAATGAAATTAGTATATAAACTGTTAAATGCAAGATAAAATTTTCCGTGGTAGAAATCAAGTCAGTTACCTAAAAATAGGAGGGAAAATCTCAGGATGTTGTATATTTTCAATCTGGTTTTTATAAAATCTGATCCATAATGGTTGGACCTTTTAATAATTTCTGGATTTTATTCAACTTTTAATTGATCTCTCAAATTCTCAAACCCTTGAACTTTAAGTTATTGAGAGTCATCTGTATTTTTATTTTGAAGAAGTAATCCTATGTGTAGATACTTGTGTACAAAACCTTTCATTCATCAAATATATGTTTTGAAAAAAAAAAAATTATAAATGGAAAACTACTGACCAGTATTTTTTTTTACTTTACATGTATTTAATTAGGTGGTTTTTGGGGGGTTGTTTTTTGTGTGTGTCTTATATTATACTTTAATATTGGTCATTTTATTTTTCAGCCCAAATAAAACAACTGTCTTATGAGGAAGTTTATAGTTTATCAAGTTCTACAAACTGCACAGTGTATTGTGGCGGCATTGGACCAGGGGTCACAGGTCAGTGTATCTATGTTACTCTAAGTAAGGGACACGAGAGCTCTAACACTGAAGGGTTAAAATATATCATCTCAGAATTCAGTGGAGATTTTAGAATGCATGCAGTAGCTGTATTTTGTTGCTGTTTAATGATTGACAGTGCTTTCAACCAATAAGTTATTTCTTGATATTTTGCAGAAGAGGCAATAAAAAGTGCATTTAACACCTATGGAACTATTCAAGAAATCCGAGTGTTTAAGGAAAAGGGTTATGCATTTATCAGGTAAGATATTGGGGACGGGACAGAAAAAATATAGCAAATACAATGTATCTGGGAATAAGCCTATAATTACATACTTTTTCATTATAATTGTGGCAAACTGAAATTTGTAAATTTCCGCTAGACTATAAAATGTAGAACAAACTAAACAGAATCTAATAATCTGCTAAATCTTAGTTGGTTAAAGGTATTTCCAAGTTTGAGCAAAAGAGCAACATTTCAATCTGGAAATTGTTAATTATTGATAATACATAAAGAAATATAAAACATTTTTCCTCCTTATTTTATTGTCATTTTTTCAAGTTCATCAATTATTTTTCTACAATACCTACAAGGAATCAATTCATTGTGAATCACAAAAATCAATAGTGAGACAATATTTCCTGTGATGGATTTCAGTACAAAGGTGTTGTATATTTCAATTAGTTTAATCTAGGCTATAGATTGTTTGAAAGTTCTTTCACATTACAAAGGCGTTTTCTAGGCAACCATTGATCTCTTCTCATTAATTCCAAACCACATTCTAGACAAAGACCAGCCTTCACAGAACTTCCAATAGAAATTTTTTTTTTTTTGAATTTTGAATTGAAGTTTTAGGTATATCTGATTTTGTACAAAAGCTACAATGAGTTGTTCATTAATTTTCTTAGATCATGAGTCTGTCTGTTATTAAGATAGCTCGAGTTTAAAACAGTACATGGCTGTATCAAAGTATCTGTTTCTAGTTAACAATGTCGATTAGTATTGCATCAATAAAGTACGAAGATCACAGAGTGTCTGCCACTAGTAATTCGACAACATCAGACATAAAAGCTACTTTGGTATATTCTAATGGTGTATAGTCTTTTGAACAGAGAGATATAACACAGTCAGCCATTTTCTTTGTGTCTCCTGACGAGAATATATAAAGTCAACAGTGTAGTGGTTTACAGCCTTTGTATATACGAGTTTTATTCGTAAGCAAAAATTTTGCTTTTAAGGTTTATAAATACTCGTGTAAACAAACCTGTTGAAATCTACTTGCATATAATGTATAAGTAATACCTTGTAAGCAAATTTGCACCAAGTTTGAGGTAGATGCAAATCTATATACATATGTGAGCAAAAGCAAACTTCTGCCTGTGTGTACAAATTTGGTCAAATGAATGCATCGAAATTTTGAAATCGGGAGTGATTTCCTATCATCATTGTTGCAGGACCACTGATAACCACATCATCGCATTTTCTTGACCTAAAAAATATCAATAGTTCACTGTCTATCATGAATGGCCGTAGAAAAAGAAAAGTGACAGCAAAAAAGCAAAGTGTTTCATGGAGTGATGACAAAGAGATGTTTTTCTTCTAAGTTACATTCCTTGAAGATTCTGACATAATTCCAATGTCTAATGAATTAATGGAATATGCACTGATTTACTTATATTGATATCACACATGAATGCATTAAAAAAATTACTTTTTGCACTCAGGAGGAAATATGCACATGAGTAAATTGGTTGCTGTATGAATAAAGCTGTTGATTAATTTTATTGGGGTCACATTATGAGTCACGTAATTGGAGAATGATTCGTTCTTCATTAACTGTAGCATGTCAGAAAAATAGACAACCCAAAGTTAAATTGTTACTACAGTCAAAACTGTTCGATCTGACACCTCTGCAATGTACATCACTGTATATTCCAACCATCTAGAGCATTCATATCACACACTGTATCACTTTACCATAAATTCATCTTACATGTTCACTTACAATTCATTAACAGATATAGAGTTTTTTATGGCTGATTTTTCTTTTGGCAGGTTTTCCAACAAAGAATCTGCGACGAAGGCTATCTGTGGAGTGAATGGGACAGTAATAGGAGAAAACATGGTCAAGTGCTCCTGGGGGAAAGAATCGAATGATCCCAACCAATCAGGAGGAGGCGGAGGCGGGGCAGGATCCCCCTCACAAATGGTAGGCTGCTCTCTCCCACCCCAACGTCTCTTCCCCTGCCACACACTTTCTGGTCAATCCCAATACTTCTATACCTGCTAATTCACTTGGATCAGTGAAATGCTTTATTGTAATTGTTTTATGGTTTGATGTCAATTTTGGGATTTCTGTTTGCATCACATAAAACAGCTGAATACTCAGACAATATGTCTCGAAAAACAAATGTTGCATGTGGGAAATTACAGGTTATTGCAGTTGAATCATAAAAGGAGAAAAGTATTGGAATTTTTTTTTTTGTGGATCCCTTGATATAATATTGTGTGGATCCCTTGATATACCTAGATGATGAATTTATCTAAGTCTTTATGAATGTCATGTATGAAAAATTCAGTGATAATTTCTGTCACTCCATATGATAGGCAAAAAACATACATAATTTCCGTTGCGCTATTTCTCTACAAGGAAGTAGATATCTATTTCTGGCAAACGAAATACTTGAACACCTTTAGATTGATGAGAAGGGCATTTTTAGGTCACCTGAGTCACTCAGGTGACCTATTGCAATGGGTATTCGTTCACCATCGTCTGCCGCCATGTGTTAATAATTGAACATTTTTAACGTCTTCTTAATAACTACCAATCCAATTCTTTTCAGATTTGGTATGAAGCATCTTTGGGACAATAGGCACATAAATTGTAAAATTTGGAACTCTTGCACCCCAGGGGCCTTAGGGGTGCGACTAATACTGACAAAAACTAACAAATTTTCAAAGACCTTCTCTACCCCCACACATTTAAGAGAAATACTAATGCATGATTTTAGTTTTCATGTCAAATTGTAAAATTCTTGGCCCCAGGGTCAGGAGCTCAGGCCCTAGGGTGGGGCCAATATGACCATTCAGTGAACATATTATATCTTACAAAATCTTCTCTTCCTTCATATATTTATGATGTCAATGAAGCCCCCTACTAAAGTTGTAAGATTCACTGTCCCAGGGTTAGGAGTTCAGACCCTAGGGTGAAACCAATTTGACCATATAGTAAACCTGTATTTCAAATTAGAAAATCTATGAGACTTCTTATATGGGCTATGATACTCAGGTGACCGTTAAGGCCTGTGGACCTCTTGCTATAAAACTCAGTAGAGCATTTTTTTTTTTTTTATTTTGACACTACACTGGTAAGAAAATGATATTTGTGAAATTCTATCTAGTAATGCTACAGTTATCTTTTTTAGCCAAGGTAGAGTGGCATTTTTCAGATACACATACAGGTGATCACCTTTACACCTTTCCTCTGTATTAACATTGTTGTATGTTAAATGATAATATGTAATGGTCGTGATCTTTCAGTCTCAGTCGGCGTCCCAGCCCCCCTCTCAGTACGGGGGACAGTACTACAACATGGGCTACGGTTACCCAGCAGCTTACCCCTCCTATGTGCCCCAGCAGCAGTACATGCCCCAGGGTTATGGCTATGGAAATGGCGGATACCAGATGCAAGGGTGAGTACAGCATTTACCTTGGGGTCTTTTGGATAGTAGATGTAGCCAGAGTGTTAACTCAGTGGACCAAGTATACTGTCACACAGCAGCAAATTGTCAAAAAGATCCCATTTAGCTCACTTGAGCAGAAAGTTAAAATTAACTTGTCTGATTTATCAATTTATTTAGTCTTGTTATCGCAATAATACAATTGAACTTTGGTATCTCAAACACTGACATTTGAATACCATGGCTCATTGAACTGATTTGGAGATCCCAGTCACCTATTTTTGGAGTATTTTTACCGTTGATCTCAAATCCACAAATATCTCAAAAGTTTTTTCTCTGTACCATCGAGTACCATCGAGTTCTGAGATCATGATAGAGAACTGTAATTTTGATTTTTAAAACCAGAAGTTTTCCAGTTGTCTTATAGATATTGTTACTGTTTTGTAGAATGCAACCCTATGGAATGGTCCCACCAGGAAGTCAGCAGCAGTTTCCTGGACAGGGAGGTATGATGGGGTATCCCATGCAGCAAGGTAAAAATGGCTGCTAAGTGCTTGCTGTGTATATATATATGCATGTCTTTTGAGTTACGGGTTATGGCTAGATTGTCCAATAAACACTTGAAGTAGAGTCACATGAAAAGAATTTTCCACCCAGAAAATTGTAAAAAATTTCACTCATTTAAAGCAATTATTGTGATTTATTTTTTTTTTTAGAGAAAATTCTTTTCAGCAGCTGTATATTCAAGATCTTTATAAAGTACACGGATTGTTTTACATTATTAATCAAGAATTTTGTTTCTATTGTACCAAAATTAATCACACTCACACATGTAAATTGTATATGAATATATATAAAATCTTGCCCATCGAACAGTCATGACTCTTTTCTCTCTGACGAAATCATCAATCTTCTCACCTCTTTTCATCACCTTTTATAGTTCTAAATTGTGATGATTTTTTTTTTTTTCAATTTGGTTGCAAAGTAAATGCCTATTTTGTTTTCTTTTTCTTTTCTTTTTAAATTTTTTAATCTGCACCTCAATATTTTTTTAGATTAATATTTTCAGTATTTTGATACACATATTATGTAGAAATTCTTTTCTATCTTCAAATATTTGAATTTTACTTTATGAAAGAAACAATTTTAATAAAAATTGTAGTTTATGTAACCAATTTCATCCACAACAGAAAACATGTCATTAGAAAAGTCAGTTTATTTACTAGAAAGTTAATTGAAGTGTTTAAATTTATTTATATATATTTTAATGTCAGAGTAAAGTCATTTAATCAGAGAACCTCAGCATGTATTATATTGTGGATGATTTTGATTGCCCCTCCTATATGTATGGCACAATATATTATATATACTGTTATACAAGGGGCATGAGTGAGTGTGTGTATTACCCTTTCACATTATATTGTGATGTTTGCTGTTAGTATATTAACACTGGGCGACCACTTCATAACAACATCTCAAATGTAAAAGAGAAAAGAAGGGAACTTTGTAAGAAATTGGTTAAATATGTCCGACTGGTTAAGTGACATTGTAAGGAGGTAATGGGGTCTATCGTATATAAGGAGAGTTTGTTAAACAAAATGATCATAATTAATTTCAGTAGAAATTTTTTAAATCATCATATGACAGATTTGCTATTTTATGATTGACCTTTTGGAAATTTACATGGAAATGAATTTTTAAGTTTGATTTAACTTGAAATGCTAATGTGAATGATTTAGCATTCTCTGGTTTCTGTCAATAGATATTCAGTAATGGGGCAAGGACCAATTTGAACTAAATCAGTCGGATACTTTTGGATGATAGAGTTTTAAACTGAATGTAGAAGAAAACGAAACTTTTTTCAGGAATATAATGGAAAATGAAAGCAAACCTTGTAAGACCAAGTTTTGATGTCTAAAATTGCATACAAGTATAAATTTGTCGGTCATGTACTAGGGAATGAAAGGGGAGGGGGGGGGGGTATGGAAGAGGGGGTCAGCTGTCCTTTGTATTAGTCCTATGTAGTGTTGTATGTGAGGTGTGGTCGCCTTGGGCTATTTAATACTGGTATGTCTCCTACATATATAGGGCTCGGTAGTGTGATGGCATTAAGTTATGTCAAGTCCAGCCCCTGATCACCTGTCTCTCAACATGCCAGGGGTGAGTTGGTCTAACATTTCAACCAACTTTTTACATTTTTCAAATTGTTTTTTACTGTATTTTTTTTTTCTTTGGTCACAATATTTTAAATTTTTATGAAATTTTGCATTTTATTGCAGTCTATTTCTCTGGATGATTTTGTTTAAGAAAATTGAAGGGAGTCGAAATTCCATACAAAATTTCAGATATCAGAATTTGATTTTGAAGTAAATGAGAAATGATGATGTAGTACATTTATATTTTTATTTTGGAAAGCTCACAGTAAATGCTTCTCAAGGTTGTGGAGCCACAGACTGAAGTATAATACTGATTTTATGTTAAACCAATCTTCAGCTGCTTGTACATGTAGCCAGAGAAATAGCAGATTAGAGTAGTGAAAATTGATTACAAGTCTAGCATATCCTAGTACATTTAACTGTAAATACAGAAAATGTATCAAACTTTGCATCTGCATGCTTTCTTCTCGTGTATGCACCTAAGCACCCACTGTGTGATGTTTATGTTTTATGTCTAATTAATATGTTTAACCAACTCATCCATTGACAAAATGTCAAACATACGATGTAGATTAATTGAAGTATATGTGAGAATTGGTATATGTTAGGCAGAAGGTCGTTATCTGTAGGACTGAATGAAATATTTTTTAGTTCAATTTCTCAAAGAATCTGTTGATAATTTAACAGATTTTGGAAACCACCAGTATGAGATTACACAGATGTGTGTATAACTTCGGAGTAAATCCATTGTTCAGCATTTTGATCCCATTCTCCGTTTATAATTTCTGAGCATTGATTGAAGGAAAAGCGATCTCTCCATTACAACCCACTTTCATAAGCATTAGTACATTCAGTTGGGTTTTTTTTCAAAGTGCACCAAAAATTAGGTCTAGCTCAATTCAGTTTAAGGGAAAAAAATCACTTCAAAGTGTGTTTAAAAGAGTTATATCATTACCGGTAAATGCACTTTGAATAATAACATGACATACTATATTTTGACAATTGAAATGATTTTGAATCATTGATATTAATATATATTTCATAAGACATTCGAATAGTGTGAAATTGTATCAAGTAAAAGGGCTGCTTTATATATACAGTAGTATATAATTAATCTTTTAAAGTCGATAATTTCTTCACTGATATATACGGTAGATTAGTGGCATGATTTAGGTTCAAATAGGAAGAAGAACCCTCTATTACGTGTACCCATGCAACCTTCTGATAATTCTTCGTTTTAATGAAGAAAACAAATAAAATTCTGGGTAATGGATGATTGTATTAGATGACAATTAGGAGGACTCGTTATATTTTTTGTGCACCAGAGACAAATTGGGATTGAATTACACAGGGTAGGAGGTGGTGGGAATGGGAGAAGAAATTACTGGTGAGGAGGGGGACATACACGTACCAGCTGCACTCTAAAATTATACTCCGTTTTGGATTTCCTTTGGGAAATAACAGAACTTGTGCCAGAAAAGGCAAATTGTGGAGTAATTTGGTTAGAAAAGCCTGTGAAACTAATGTGAATTGATGGCTGATTAGCTTAACATAAAAAAAACCTCTGAAGTAGGATTTGAGACAATTTTCCCCATCAAATTGCAGTTTATTTACACTGGGAAGAAGTAAGAAGTTACAAAATTCAGTGAAAGTTTGTCACTGTACGTTCAGTTTAGCATTGAAGGAAGGAAGGGTTATGCATTTTTACTAGTCCCATCTGTTAATTAGATGTCTTTCTCATAGACTGGTAGACATGCTAGAGATCGGGTACAAAGTAAAAACTATGTATAGGGGCTTGTGATTGTGTCACATGTCCTTTAAGGATTCTAAAAATGTACTTTGGCTGCAATTTTAACTGTATCGTTAGTGAAATTCTAGTAAGTTGTACAATGTCTAAGGACACGAGCTTCTGGAAACAAGAAATGCTTTAATGAAAGCAAAGGTTATAAAGGGTTATCTGCCATCAATTTGGGTGTAGCATTCTGTTTCCCCAGGTTAGTGCATGACATGTAATATGTAGTGATGAGTAACATTAATTATGTATATGTCAATTTCATTTTGTAGAGTGAAAGCATGATGGGAAAAGCCAGCTGCATATCATTAAGTAAGTTTTTTTTATTACATACCCACTGTTTGTCTCGATACTGTTGATTTCACAGAATGTGATGCGACTTTCCGAATCGTCATAATAATTTTTTGATCAGTATCAGTTTCCACTGATCTGCATCTTCTGTTAGTGATGACGTGGCTGTGCATAAATGTATGTTTTTAGCAGAAATTGGTCGACCGCATCACAAACAAGACTGTTACCACACTTAGAATCATTATTTTTTAAATCAATAATTCAATTTTTTATATCATTTGGGCTTGTTTTGATACACACGTTCAAGGGAGTATAAAATTTAATTATGGTTAACTAACTACCGGTAAATTGATGTCACGAGTTTGATCACATGTCTGTGACAGGCGCGGATAATCAGATCAAACAAGACCGGATAAATCGCACCTGTGATCTGAACAGTGAGGCACAGACAGGATATCAGACATCACTCAAATCAAAATTTATAAACCATGACATTCTCTCCTGTAGTTGATTTTTTAAAATATGTTTTCTTTGAATTTGTTTTTCAGGATCATTGCAAGCTCCAAACATCATTGGCTGTTATAAACAGGACAGTTTTATTTGTGAGAATGTGATTGGTGCGTTCCTGGTATCCTAGGAGACAAACACCCTCCATGTAGAAATCATTTTGAATGATGAAAAAAAAAAATCCTGTACAGATATAATGACTTGTAAATATTTGATAATGGTTGGATAGACCTAGATTATTGTCTGTTTTGTAATCTGGGTCACACCCAATTTGCTCATGTTGAGTAAATGGAGTTTGTGTCATGGTGGCCATTTTTACAGACATACAACGAAAAGATTCAAATTGAAACTGTTAATGCATCGTCTGGATATTGTTAACTGTAGACATTTTGGGAGGATAATGGTAAAGTAATGCACAAGTTTATATGGAAAAAAAACTCGCAGGTTTTCAGATGAATAAAGGCACACTGGCTATTTCTCCATCAATTAGGTATTTATTACTCCTTGGCAATGTTTTTAATTTAGCATTCACTGGATTTTATTTTTTTTCTCCGATTTGTTTTTTTTTTTTTTTTTTTTTTGTTTCGGTTTGTTTTTTAATACATGTATATAAATGAAAATTGTTAAGTTTCTTTGTTATGCAATATATGACAAAAGAATATATAACATAGTTTTTTTTTCAAAGATATATTTTCTTTTTCTCGTTTGCAATGAAAACGTTTTGTATTAAAGCACCATCAGTCATTAAATTTGGATCGAAAATTTAAGATATTGATCAGGTATATAATTTCTACTACTTGTTAGGTCTTGTATTAGAGCAGTGATGAAATATTAGTGTACGATTTTTTAAATTCTTTACTGGATATCAATTTTTGTGAGAGACTTTACGATAATTTAGATTTAGAAATAAATTTATATGAATTTCAGTCGTGCTCAATTCAAGAAGTATTTTTAATACGACCCAACGCAGTGATAGTATTAATGTCTTGTATTGGTTCTATTGTGTTTAGTTTTACAGATTTAAATTGTTTTTCCTACAATAGAAATATTTCAAGAAACAAAGCAATATTTTATTTTCAGTAAGAAATAAATATTTGGATACTTGTTATGATATTTTGAAAGAAGCAGAAAATGAAAATATTTTTTGACAGTGCCAATTCAAAAACTTTTTGACCTCTCGTTTTGTACAGTTAGATAATCTAAACTCTGTTACAAGAACTCTGGTAGATGTGTGGACAGTTATTTGCATAATTGAGGAGTAATTGCATTCCAGTTAGTTCCAGGGAAAAATGTAAGAATGATTGTGTAAACATGTCTCAAGTTAGAAAAAAGCCCCCTCTCAGGGGAGAAAAGTAGCATCGTTTATGTTTCATGGATGTGGAGGGAAATTTAGGCCTTGTAAATAAATCATCATTGTAGCTTTTGAGTTCTCATAGTCGTAGTCAAGAGAAGAATATATGTCATTTCTCTACTCATTCTGTGTATTGTTCATCTTCGTGTCACAGAGTAGAACATTATGATGTGAAATGTATATTGGGTTTTTATTGTCCATGATTCGTGTACATTATGTGTAAAGATAATTTATTTAAGCTGTTGGATTATGTACCAGAGTCAGGATTTTACCCCCCTTGTTCCACCTCGGAAGTTGTCACCCTGTGTTTAATTATTGTAGATCATGCAATAAGATGTCAGGATATGGTCATTTTGAATGTTTTAGGTTTTGAAATGTTACAAAAATTTATATTTTTATACAGCATTTCAGGCAGAAATACAAAGAATTTTTTTTTAAGAATATGATTTTACTTGTTAAGGTGATGTGAAATGGTTTGTGCATATCGCTGTGTTTGCAATCCAAGTTTTGTCAGCAGGGGAAATTATACACACCTGGTCATATTGTCTAAATTTATGCATATTGATGTATTCCATATAAATTGTTCGTACCATCGTAGATATGGCAGTTTAATGTCAGATAATGCCTTAAGCTTGTACCATTGTGGATGTAAACACGGCCAGGTGCACACGTCATCATTGTCTTCGTCACGTGACCTGCTGTAATCATCGGAACATGAATAAAAACAACCATCATCCAATCTGTGTGTCCTGTGGTTTGTGGAATACAACATTCATCAGCATCTGTGCCATGACAACAGTTTGATCATGGTTTATGGTGCATTTGTAGAGAGGAACAATAGGACATGTATTATACTTGATACAATATCAATTTATGTCATTTTAGAGTCGTTTTCAAACCTTCTTAAGACCCCCCCCCTCCCCCTTGGTATATTTAATTTTGCTCTTGTCAGTAGCTACCATTATAACTCCCGATAACGATGATAGCCATGCAAACATGTTATCGGCTTAAAATTACGCGCACTCAAATCCAGAACAGCCAATTGTTGAGAGTGTAAACTAAATCACTAAAATGGTCGATACATTATGAACGTGACGAATCATCACTCTATTAGCAGAAAAGTGGACGCGTACTCATATATGTATCGATAGTGGATCCAACTACCCTATAAAGTGAAAATTACTATTCAGTTTTGACGGGGTATGTTTCAAATGAAGACAACCCAGTAAGAATTTATTAGAGTGTGGAATAACGTTAAAATTAAGGTCATCTTAGTATTGCTCTATTGTATAGCCATAAAACTGAAACTATATGGATGTTTATAGAAAGATAGGTAGTCCTTACAAATATTGTAAATTTTGTAGTGTAATGTCGAAAATCTCTATTCAATAAGAGGCGAGTGGGCACTCCCAATTAAATGCCTGGGGAACTAGTGGTTGGCTCGATCTATCCCTCTGAGCTTGGCTCAGAGCTCGATCTTTCCGACTCTTCGTGGCTCCAGCTCTCGTGTACAGATTGCATTTATACCCAGAGTTATCGTTCCTTGCACCCTCCGTCCTATGCAGAGTTGTCGTTCGTTACCCTGAGGGTGAGGGTAACGAACGACAAACTGCATAGGAGATTGGCAAACGGTACAAATTCAAATGCTTTATTGACGATCACGGAACATGAGGCGTACATCATAAAACAATACATGTATCATATACTAGTTAGCTATTAAATGATATATAATCACGGATTAAACACTAATTATAGTCCTTATTTCTCAATTAAGAGATTAAGACACTCATTCAAATATTGACAAAAACCAGCTTTGTGAATATGTAATTTTCAGGATTCATGAGACTTTTTATGGAATCTGCATTCAAATTACCCAAGTGTTCTGAATATTTGTCCCTTATTAAGTGATTGTATTCGTAAAAAATATTAGGAAGTGTTTCTCATCCTCGACTTCATTGGGATCCAGGTTAGAATAGGTCCTCAGAATCCCCTTGCGTGTCGTAAGAGGCGACTAAACGGGGCGGTCATTCAGATGAAACCGAAAAAACTGAGGGCCCGTGTCACAGCAGGTGTGGCACGTTAAAGATCCCTCCCTGCTCATAGGCCCTGAGTGCCCAGCATAGGCCTAAATTTTGCAGCCCTTCACCGGCATTGGTGACGTCTCCATGAGTGAAATATTCCCGGTGGGACGTAAAACAATAAATAATCAATCGACTTCATTCAGTCAAGATCTATTAGATCGTGGAAATGGAGGTTTATTTGTAGAATGTCTTCCAACTTCATGTGCACAGTCTTAGCTTAACGAGTAGGATGTAAATGTCAAATAAAATATTGTTTCGACATTTGCACTGTACGTATTAGATCTACAAATAAATCAATATTCGGCAGATGTCTCGTCTTTATGTGACACAATAAGCATTGAATTGTGTTGTAATGCGGATTTTCTATACACATTGTAATGGGGAATAAAAGCCACACTATTCCTAATATTTCATAATCTACCATGAAAAAGTGGATTAACACTGCTCTTGAGTATAAGGAACGATAATTCTGGGTATAGACGCCCGAATTCACCCACAACTCCCCAATGAGGTCTCGTTGGTTTGCGTGCAAATTAATCGGTTTGCCTGCAAATAAACTATGGCGGAAGTTTGCGAATTCACCACCTAGCGGGAAAGAATTATATCAAAGGGGACATAACTTGTAAATTTCAGGACTCCTGCACCTCCAGTCCTTAAAAAAAGATTATGTTTTCCTTGAAATCAATTTCTCACTGCACATGATCATCTATAAGGGAAAAAAAACTAAATGCAGCTATAGACATGTAGAGCAGGAAATTGTAAATTTCATGATCCCCAGGGCAGAGGATATCGGACTTAAGGGTGGGATCAAACTTGGTACGTAGTGTTTATGTGTAAAAAAAAAAACAAAAAAAAACAAACAAACAAACAAAAAACAAAAAAAAAAATCTTTAGTGCTACTGAAACGAAATGAAAGTTTACATGTATTTAGAATGAGGAAATGAGAAGGGGGTGGGGGTATTCCTTTTGCCTAAATTGTAAATTTCATAACTCCAGGAGAAGGAGTTTTGTTATCGGGTGTGACGAAAATGGTCAGTGATTAAATACCGTATGTTGACTGAACATTTTTATGCCCCCGTGATCGAATATCGGG
>CAJDSM010019382.1:17043-30904 GCA_903981925.1 Ostrea lurida
TGATATCAGCCACCTGGAAGGATTTATATACTAAACACTCGCGGAACAAAACCTTATACAGGCACCGAATGAATGCAACATATAACACTCCGGAACAAGAAATACTATACAGGCACCTGGAATTGATTTTATATAGACAACTCCGGAACAAAACTTATATCAGACCACCTGGAATATGATTTATATAGATCCTATATATACACTCCGAACAAAACTTATACAGCCACCTGGAATGATTATATAAACACACTCCGGAACAAAACTTTATACAGCCACCGGAAGGATTTATATATAACACTCCGGAACAAAACTTATACAGCCATCTGGAATGATTTATATATAACACTCCGGAACAAACTTTATACAGCCACCTGGACTGATTTTATATAAACACTCCAGAACAAACTTATACAGCCACCTGAAATGATTTATATATGACACTCCGGAACAAAACTTATACAACCACCTGAAATGATTTATATATATAACACCCGGAACAAAACTTATACAGCCACCTGGAAGGATTTATATATAACACTCTGAAACAAAACCAGTATTATTACCATGCATTTCTATCAATTTACTAAAATAATCTATAATGTAAGAAATAGAGGATCTTGAATGAGTGCTTAGGCATATGGAATTTATGAAATGAGTTACCGGATTTAATATTTCCCGAGCCTTGGCGAGGGAAATATTTAAATCCGGTAACAATTCATAATTTCATATGCCATAAGCACGAGTTTAAGATTCTATTTATCACACAACGATCATTAAAGGCATATTTTGATTTACTTTCTATTACACAATCCAATTTTCCGCTTTGTTTTGTTTGACGTCGTCAATTCGATTGTGACTTCGTTCTGCAACGTCACGGTTTGAAAGAGCTAGACATTTCTGTTACACTTATTTTTCACTTCATAAAAAGACACAGAAGCCCTTGGAATAACCTCGGTGACAAAACAATGTCTTTTACCATCAAAGTTTACAGTTTCGAAGGCTGATGTGGGGATTTCAATTGATGACCCCGTGATTGACCTACCTAATTTGCATTCTTATGAACCTCAGCTACGAGTTCATATCGTTTTTCCGAACCCGTGTTATGAACCCGGAAATAGTACAGTTGTGTGATAAATATTGTTGTCAAACATCAACGAGAATCTGATCCATAGTATAAAAAACAATACCCTATATTAATTGCAGTACTTCATCTAATTATAAGCTTATAGTTGCAATTCAATTATTTATTTACTGCTGTTTGTACAGTGTTTTAAAAAATAATTTAAGCTATATTTTCAAATCCATTAAGAATACTTGCATGTAAATTTTAAGCAACCATACGGGGAGCTTGCTTTGACACCACTAAAGGAGGTATGATCAATGTCCACTGGTTTTTAAATCAATGCCAAGAAGACATATTGAACTGAGGAATTTAACTAATGGCTAAACTTTATGTTTCTATAAAACACCGACTGAACGCAAATTCATTATTTAATTTAAAATGATTCATACCCGTTGTTTTCTAATATCAGCGACACTAGATGAATAAGAACTTGCACCTATTACAATTAGTTTTCAGGGCATTGTTGTCACCTGCAGGCACGCAGTGTTCCAGACTTGCACTTTTTTTTTTTTTATCAAGAAATAAAATCAATCAATAAATATTTTTATCAAAAAATACAATAATCAATAGGTATATCTTTATTATCAAGGAATAAAATCAATCAATATTTCAGTCGCCGTTGTACTAGAAATGAGGTCAATCATTGTACAATATTAACTAAGGAAAAGGTTAATATTGTGCCATACCGCAAAACACAGGTAGTGAACTGCTGAGGACAAATATGAAGTGTAAGCAGGAACTCACAATAATTATTTCCTTCCTATTCTTTGTAATTATTAATCCTTGATACCTCTTCCTCCAGAATCACCAAGAATAATTTGAAACACCAACCGAATCCTGGTGAATTTCTGAAGAACTATAGCTAGGCATTTCCTCCTTTTCCTCTTACTAAGCACAGTTATTCAACTTTTTTATTAAAAGGCTGTGTGTGCTTTTATCACAAAATATAATACACTCAATCAGCACAGGATTATCACCAACAAAGCGCTAGGAAATGGAAATCTCTCTTTATCGGCAGATGCCCAGGACCCAATATTCTTCTCATTCATAAACACACACACAAATCTTCTGTCCAATATCACCTCCCAGTCCCCTCCAATTCTTCGTTTTTGTTACATGCATGCACAGATTGTTGAACTGTTATGTATAATAAATGGTAAATATTGATTTCAGATGGTCAATTATAAGCAAGTTTACCCCAGCGTTTGTAAATTACATAGACAATTTTTTATGTGATTAGGAAACACCAGGGGGAAGATGGATTAGAATCTTAAAATCATTGATTTCTTTTTCTCCTATCACCAAACGAAAGTTTAATTGCAAACTGTGAACTCATAACTTGTAGTAAACATTCACACAGTGTTCAAAGTTTTATCCGACACATCACACCAAATATATGATGATGATGATTTCCATTATAGACATATTACACGGCACATTTAATGAGTCGTTAACATTTGTTCATGCTCCTATGGCAATACACCAGTGACCATACTTATACAGCCACCTGGACTGATTTATATATAACACTCCAGAACAAACTTTATCAGCCACCTGAAATGATTTATATATGACACTCCGGAACAAAACTTATACAACCACCTGAATGATTTAATATATAACACTCCGGAACAAACTTATACAAGCCACCTGGAAGGATTTATATATAACACTCTGAAACAAAACCAGTATTATTACCATGCATTTCTATTCAATTTACTAAAATAATCTATAATGTAAGAAATAGAGGATCTTGAATGAGTGCTTATGGCATATGGAATTTATGAAATGAGTTACCGGATTTAATATTTCCCGAGCCTTGGCGAGGGAAATATTTAAATCCGGTAACAATTTCATAAATTTCATATGCCATAAGCACGAGTTTAAGATTCTATTTATCACACAACGATCATTAAAGGCATATTTTGATTTACTTTCTATTACACAATCCAATTTTCCGCTTTGTTATTGTTTGACGTCGTCAATTCGATTGTGACTTCGTTCTGCAACGTCACGGTTTGAAGAAGCTAGACATTTCTGTTACACTTATTTTCACTTCATAAAAGACACAGAAGCCCTTGGAATAACCTCGGTGACAAAACAATGTCTTTTACCATCAAAGTTTACAGTTTCGAAGGCTGATGTGGAGTTTTCAATTGATGACCCCGTGATTGACCTACCTAATTTGCATTCTTATGAACCTCAGCTACGAGTTCATATCGTTTTTCCGAACCCGTTTATGAACCCGGAAATAGTACAGTTGTGTGATAAATATTGTTGTCAAACATCAACGAGAATCTGATCCATAGTATAAAAAACAATACCCTATATTAATTGCAGTACTTCATCTAATTATAAGCTTATAGTTGCAATTCAATTATTTATTTACTGCTGTTTGTACAGTGTTTTAAAAATAATTTAAGCTATATTTTCAAATCCATTAAGAATACTTGCATGTAAATTTAAGCAACCATACGGGGAGCTTGCTTTGACACCACTAAAGGAGGTATGATCAATGTCCACTGGTTTTTAAATCAATGCCAAGAAGACATATTGAACTGAGGAATTTAACTAATGGCTAAACTTTATGTTTCTATAAAACACCGACTGAACGCAAATTCATTATTTAATTTAAAATGATTCATACCCGTTGTTTTCTAATATCAGCGACACTAGATGAATAAGAACTTGCACCTATTACAATTAGTTTTCAGGGGCATAGTTTTGTCACCTGCAGGCACGCAGTGTTCCAGACTTGCATCTTTTTTTTTTTTTATCAAGAAATAAAATCAATCAATAAATATTTTTTATCAAAAAATACAATCAATCAATAGGTATATCTTTATTATCAAGGAATAAAATCAATCAATATTTCAGTCGCCGTTGTACTAGAAATGAGGTCAATCATTGTACAATATTAACTAAGGAAAAGGTTAATATTGTGCCATACCGCAAAACACAGGTAGTGAACTGCTGAGGACAAATATGAAGTGTAAGCAGGAACTCACAATAATTATTTCCTTCCTATTCTTTGTAATTATTAATCCTTGATACCTCTTCCTCCTAGAATCACCAAGAATAATTTGAAACGCAACCGAATCCTGGTGAATTTCTGAAGAACCTATAGCTAGGCATTTCCTCCTTTTCCTCTTACTAAGCACAGTTATTCAACTTTTTTATTAAAAGGTCTGTGTGTGCTTTTATCACAAAATATAATACACTCAATCAGCACAGGATTATCACCAACAAAGCGCTAGGAAATGGAAATCTCTCTTTATCGGCAGATGCCCAGGACCCAATATTCTTCTCATTCATAAACCACACACACAAATCTTCTGTCCAATATCACCTCCCAGTCCCCTCCAATTCTTCGTTTTTGTTACATGCATGCACAGATTGTTGAACTGTTATGTATAATAATGGTAAATATTGATTTCAGATGGTCAATTATAAGCAAGTTTACCCCAGCGTTTGTAAATTACATAGACAATTTTTTATGTGATTAGGAAACACCAGGGGGAAGATGGATTAGAATCTTAAAATCATTGATTTCTTATTTCTCCTATCACCAAACGAAAGTTTAATTGCAAACTGTGAACTCATAACTTGTAGGTAAACATTCACACAGTGTTCAAAGTTTTATCCGACACATCACACCAAATATATGATGATGATGATTTCCATTATAGACATATTACACGGCACATTTAATGAGTCGTTAACATTTGTTCATGCTCCTATGGTAACCATTATGTTCAGTATTTACCAAACTCAATCCAGACTTTAATGAATGAAAAAGTGTGTAAAACTGGTGCGACTCTAGTCCTTAACAATGAACAAAGAAAGTGAATCTTAGAGGAGGGTGGGGGGGTTGAAAATTTAAACCCCAAAAAGTCTTATTTTACACCATTTTGGGTCATCCTGAAATGTCACCCTCCCCCATTTTCTGGATTTGCCCCTGGGGACCAACTTCAGCATTAACACTATTAATATTCCTTACCACACTCCTGCCATTTTATCACGCATTATCAGATCCACTCCTTTATTTCCAGACCCATCTGCCTGTAACTGCACTCTACAACACAAACTGTGAATTGCTCTGACTAAAGATTTTTTCCTCCAGTATTTATCTATCAAGTTTATTCCTGTTGACTGCACAAGCTCTCACCGTTCAATGACTGCACTGTTTATAAGGACACACATAAAGACTATGACACTCTGTCTATACGGTCCCCGAACTATCTCTTTCTCTCTCTATATGTATACCGTCCCCTGACATCTAATAGTGTCTATTATATACAGCGTCCCAAACGTCTGCTGCTGTTCACAACTGGTAGCATCAGTAAGTTATATCTAGTCCTCTAGTGAACACCCTGAAGGAGTGTTTAATCATATAATCCTGTTACTGGCCACATTCATTATGAAATGACAGCATTTGTTGGCAGTGTTCATTATTATGCAGCTAGTGCAGGGGACTGTCATCAATACCTGCTGCATAGGAACATCAAACTTTACTGTGTATTTGCATGCTTCTGTTTCTTAGAAACAAATTATTCCTGAACGCCATGGGAGAGCGCAATTATGTGCATTTATTGCCACCTCGAGAAAATCTACACGCAGGAATGAAACCAAATGAATTAAAATAGATTTTGAAACTTAAGGCAACAAATCATTTTAATTCTGAAAAATAGAAAACAAAACACACAATTCTAGCTTTAGTATAATTAAGTTCTTGAAATTCAATTTAAAACATAACATAATTAATAAACCAATGACCATGCAATGTGTGGAAACAGTAAAAAGTTATGGACAATATGATATATTATCCTGGGGTAATGACATCATCCCTTATAGGGAATCAGACGCACACAGGTGCTCCTTAATCAATAGAATTAAATTAAGTGCAGAAATCTCTAAAAGAAGGTATATTGATTGGGGCACTAACCAGCCAATCACATCCAGAGGTGTCAGAAATGGACTGGTCCTCACCACTCTAACAGGATTTGTTGGTTATCTGCTCAATACATGATCAAACTCCTTAATTTAAACAGATTTCATCAACTGGCTGGTCTAATTTAATATCACAGAAAAGAAAGAACGATATCAGGAAGAGAAAAATGTACGTGTGATGCTGGGTGGCAGGTATCCCACCCAACACTCCAATGCTGCTCCTTGTGTTGTGTTACTACACTCCAATGCTACTCCCTTGTGCTGTGTTACTACACTCCAATGCTACTCCTTGTGCTGTGTTACAACACTCCTATGCTACTCCTTGTGCTGACACACTCCATGCTACTCCTGTGTTGCAGGTATCCCACCAACACTCCAATGCTACTCCTTGTGCTGTGTTACTACACTCCAATGCTACTCCTTGTGTGCAGGTATCCCACCCAACACTCCAATGTTACTCCTTGTGCTGTGTTACAACACTCCAATGCTACTCCTTGTGCTGTGTTACAACACTCCAATGCTACTCCTTGTGCTGTGTTACTACACTCCAATGCTACTCCTTGTGTTGCAGGTATCCCACCCAAACTCCTTGTGCTGTGTTACAACACTCCAATGCTACTCCTTGTGCTGTGTTACTACACTCCTACTCCTTACACACTCAAGCTACCCTTGTGCTGTGTTACTACACTCCTCCCACGTTTTCCAGTCATTCTTTCCACAGCCATTGAGGCTAAACAAAAAAATGAATTATGGCCAAAACCTGATTGTGACCCCCTGTACTGAGTCCAAGGGGAAGATATCAGAACATATTTGGAATGATTTGGAAGGGTAAGTTGCAACCTGTCAGTTGTTAAAAATACAAGGGTCTGCTTTTATGATGTCAAATTTTATAGATCCTTAAATATGCAACAAACATAGGAGTTTCATGAAAGCTTTTTTCCAAATTTCCATACCCTTCAAAATTGGACTGGTATAGGTTCCACTTAACAGACACACACACCATCTATAGGCATCGTTAACCAACAGAAGGTGATGACAATTAAAAAAGAAATTTGATACAATCTTAATAGCACCCCCCCCCCAAAAAAAAACCCCACCCAACCACCCCAAACAAAAGGCCCATGGGCCACATTGCTCACCTGAGTGACCTTGGCCGTGGTTCAGTAGTGGTGATTTTAAAAACAACTTTAATCAATATTTATTCCTGTGACAATGTTCACCCCATATTGTTGCCAAAACGATCACAACATAACTGAAAATAAATTCATTAACACAGGCATGCCTCAACCCCAATATGACCAACACCAACTTGCTGTTCTGGTTAAACCAAAGGTTACAAAATCACGTTATGAAATGAAAAATCTTACCATAAAAAAATCTTTATACAAATAATAAAACTCCATCTTAAATGCTTTCAGAAATATTGACTATGTCACATCTTAAAAAAACAAAACAAGATGTGTTTGTGAAACACTGATGCCCCCGGATTCAACATGCCAGTGGAAGGGGCTTGCCAAAAGGATTACACATGTGAAATTTGAAAAAACTATCACTTGCTATTCAAAAGTTAAGGCCAATCTTACAGTTTTTGAAAAGTAGGTCAAACTTCAAGGTCAAGGTCAGCAGATCAAAAATGTTGGTACCAGCAAAAGGGGCTTGTCATAAGAAATATATTTACACATGTGTAATATGAAAGTTCTATCACTTACCATTCAAAAGTTACAGCTGATGTTAAAGTTTTTAAAAAGCAGGTCAAACTTCAAGGTCAAGAGATCAAAAGTGTTGGTACCAGTAGAAAGGGCTTGTCATAAGGAACACCACATGTGAAATATGAAAGTCCCATCACTTGCCATTCAAAAGTAATGGCCAAAGTTAAAGTTTTGCAGACAAACGGACAAATAGACAGACCAAAAACTATATGCTCCCGAATCGAAGATTCCGGGGGCATAAAAAGTAGGTCAAACTATAAGGTGTTAAGGTCACAAGTTCAACTATAAATGATAATTAGAAACTCATTACAAATAATGAGAAGGTCTTCCATCACCTGTTTTAGAGGCCTTTATAAATAAAGTGGTATAGGTTTCAAATCAAAAGAGAAAGTTTGAAAATTGTGATTTCTTTGAATCACTTCCAGTGACGACCGGACTTAGTGACGGCTGACATGCTTAACCCCCTAAAGTTCGCCTAGTCCTTGAGATCCATCATCCCTGCAAGTTTGGTGACTGTATCTTTTACCGTTTCTGAGAAAAGGACCAGACATAATACGAAAATTGGCCATATTTCGTGAACGGAAGTGAATTTTCAATTTAAAAAAAAAGTATTTAGATCATTCCTTATCACGTCTACCCTGAAAATCTCAAGCAAATCCATCCAGCCATCTCTGAAAAATTGCTCGCACAAAAAAGGGGAAAAAAATTATAAAAATAGAATAAATCGTACAATCACTATCAAGGTCTTCCGTCTAAAACGGAGAACCTTAAGTAGGTCTTGCCATAAGGAAATTATATTCAAAATAGGAAAGCCCTGCTTAAAATAGTTCAAAAATATATTCAAAAGATTCTGTTGTCTTTAAAGTACACTTGCGTGCCAAATTAAAAGTCACAAAACATTTTTTTACTATATATTTCATTGAAATTCGCTTTTTTTCCCCCAAGCTTGCGTTTTTATTCCTTGACAGATTCGGATGAAATTTTACCATCAGAATAGTAAGGTTTGCAGTTTCTTCCATTGATTTAAATTTTTCATCCAACCAGTGATTATTAACTTTTGATGAATTTATCAGTGAACTAAATTATTGGGATCAATTCTTGTAAAGGATATATAGAGAAAAGGAGTTTTAAAAAACTTACTTTGTGTTTCAGATAGCATATTTCTGCAATGGTTGAATGAATTTTTCCCCCAAATTATGGTAATGATCCCCATTTAATTCTTCATTTAGTGGTAAATTCTCATTCATATCAGAACAAATATGATCTTGAAAGCTCATTTGAAAAAACATGGTTTTCAATGAAAAATATAGTGAAAAATTGTTTTGTGACCTTTAATTTGGCAGTAAGGTGTAGGTAAAACTTTAAGAGTTCAAGGTTCACAAACATATAACTACATAATCTAGGGCTTTGTAAAATAGTTCTTCGGATTTTCAAACAAAAAAAGTGAGGCGGGAGGGCGATATTATTTTACCAATATTATTTCGGAGATAAAAATTATGAGGCGAGCAAATACAAGAAATAATAATATTTTTAATTGAATTCATCGTAATTTTATAAAGTGAGCGCTTACAATCATCAGATATCATTTGTTAACAACATGAACGTCATATTTTTCAATTAGTGTTTTGATAGAAATACATAGAAAGAAAGGAAACCTTAAAAACATAGCATTATACTGTCAATTAAGAACTTTCTCAAAAGCCAATGCTTTTATCATTCAATTGTCAGCCAAGTGTACCAAGTTCTCTTGTATGCTTGTCATAAAAAATAAAAAAAAAAAAAAATTACATGAGTATTTTGGACATGCGAGCGGACACTATTTTTTGATAATATTAATCATTATTCGGATTTATTACAAATAGAAGCAGGCAGGTCCGTTATTAAGAACTAGATTACAAATTGATATGGCCTTTCACATTTTTAAAGCAAGACATTTATACAATATTTCCTTAACTACTTAAGGCAGACCTTTTATATTTTGTATACATGTACATCTTTCATATGACAAAACCTTTTATTTTATACCAAATCTTTTGACTTTGTCACCATTTCCCTATATATTCACATGCAAAACTAAGACCCCCTATTAAGGCCCCACCGTACCCCTTGGAGTCAATTGATTTGAACATTAACTTGAATCTCCACTATGTCAGAAAGTCTTCATACAAATTTCAGCTTTTCTGCCTCAGTGGTTCTTGAGAAGATTTTTAAATGACACCACCCTATTTTTGCATTTTAATTCATGATTATCTCGATCCCCTTCGATAGGGGTTTGGTTCTTCCTTGAACAAAATTTAATCCCCATTACCCAAGAGTGATTTGTACCAATTTTATTTGAAATTGACACAGTGGTTCTGGAGAAGATTTTCCTTTATATCAACATGAAAAACTTAGATCCCAGCTATTGTGGGCCCATCATCCCCCCCCCCCCCCACCCCCTCAGAAAACGAACAAATTTTGATGAGAAAAGCTCACTCAATGGGCTCAGGTGAGATTAAAAACTAAATGTAAAAAAAAAATCTTTCATGCATATTTCTAGAATATCAAACATCCTTTACCTTGATGCGTAATGTGTATTGCCATCCACATCTAAGTGGGAAATTGAAAAGCCACCAAACCAAAACATATTTTGTTCGTTCATTATACATCCCACAAAGAATTTTCCACACCAGTTCTGTTATACTTCTCAGTCATCAGAAATGCACTAATTAACCCCTAGAGACATCAACAGCAAGCGTTATGTAAAGTGTCACAAAGTCTCGCTTCTGCACGATGCCCAGGGCTACAGAAGTGAAGATTCTTCATCCTTCCCGAGTGTGACACGGAATATATCCATTTTTAAGGTCTCGCCTGAATTAAAGACTTGTGACCGTCATTAGCTGCCGTGCACATGGTTGTTTTCGACCCTGTATCATTAGCTGCTGTAGACATTGTACAGCGCATAGAAACTTTATGTAATTTTGCGCTTTATAAATGAATAAAATAATAATAATAATAATATAGTTATTTCGACCCATGGTTCTTTGTCCTTTCATCCTTGCAAAAAGGTTCCATTCCTGGATTTTGAATCGGTCCTGACATAGTTGTGTGGGTTTTCTTGACGGAAAGGTCATCATTGGACAATTTTAGCTGGATGTAATTTGTAAAGGAAACAGAGGCCATGCTGTCTGATTCAAAGGGTTATCTGTTTCCTGTCAATAACCTCGCTAAGACGGATAATATATCTAGTAGTGTTGTGTTCCTTATACATGTTTCACGGCACAATCCCAACTAAGACATTGTATTGCCAATTTTTGCACTCCAAATTTCCTTTGAGTGTAGAGTACTTGTATCATTATTGTAAATAATTATGCGACATTTCATACTTTTGACATAATAGGCTATAAATAAATTGAACATCATGCTGTACAAGCTAGTATATGCTGTACCGAACAGCCTACACATATCATATGTACTCGACTTTGAATTAAATATTAGTTTCTTCAATTCAAAAGAGCTAGGGTATAATACGCAATAATCAGAGACTTTTTCTAGAAAAAGTTGCAAAAATGTGAACCCTGTTTTGATACTGCTGATAGAAGTGAAATATAGTTACTGTGGAATCATCATTGTTCGTGGGGGACCAATGTTCGTAGATTTCGTGGGTCACCCTTACTCACGAATTTACGTCCCCACGAACATGTTTTATTTTCCTTTTAATCTTAATGAATATTATGCCGTTCGTACCGGTATTATTTATCAATTACCCTCGAAATTACGTCCCCACGAACCAGCAAAAATTTGGTTACCCACGAACATTGGCCCCCACGAATTAAAAAGATTCCACAGTATTAAGTTTTAACACAACCAGTTATTTGCATAAAATGCCATAGATGTACAACTTAAATTACCTTTCTATGATTGATTCTTGATATGGTGCCATAGGGTATACATACATGTATTACTTTTAGAATTTTTAGACTCTGGGTAGTAGCGAGAATATCACTGCTTTTAATTAGTATAGTAATAACTGTTTGTGTGAGATTTAATAGACACTTAATAGTCAAAATGCCTGTAGCCCGAGATCAAAGAGGTATCAGGTAGCAATTTAATATCATTTCTTTAATGGGTTGTTTCCAGCTAGATATTGGTCTGGACGATGATCATGATAATCGTCGGAGTTGTTTTTAAAAAAAATTTGCCATTAGAAAAATACTGATCTCCGACTCGCATATAAGTCGGACATAGACTTTTGGACCAGAATTTTACTCCCAAAAATCTGACTTATAGGCGAGTATAAATGGTAAGATGTGATACAGTATAATCGATGCTTCATTCATCTAGACAATTTTGCTAGGAACCAAAGTGTCTGGATTAACAAGGTTCCACTGCACTTGCAATCTCACATTTGGACAACTAACTGTGCTGATGGTGTACAATAAACACTACTCAGTTTCACATGCAGTATATCATTCTGAAGCAAAGGCATAAATTGATCAAACTTACATTTTTCTCCAATTAAATGCATAAAGTCCCTATAGCTTCCACTGTGATTTCTGACAATTTAACACACTCTTGTCCAATCCATTAGAAAAATATTTACTCTCCATCAGCAAAATATTTATATAATTATACACACGACACACCACTCACTGATTAATACTGTGTTTACTGCAGAACATGTACAAGTTTCATTAACTAAGCTATGTGCACCAAAACAATGGCTAGTATAAGCGACCCTGAACTCAGGCCAGTACATAGTGATAAATGAACTAGCCAGGATGGTGAGGAGTTTCATTGTGGCTATTTATAGCAGTATATCTCTATGTGGCACCAAAGCTGCAATTCTTTGTCAAGATATTGGGAAGTGGACAAAGCCCTCTAATAGAACATAGGTGAACAGAATGGGACCCATAGTTGAATTCTTAAAAGTGCAGAAATGGACAGTGCCCTCAATAAATGGACAACATGACATACCTGACCACACAAAAGATGACCACACAAAAAATGACCACAGGGTGAAAGATGCTGAATGGAAGAGCAATTTCTGTAAGAGAAGGGCGTTTAAAGATTAATGAAACATTAACATGGTTGTCAGATATTATCCTGATTTGGCAGTGTACTTAAGGAAGTGACTCTTTGCTGGTCAACCAGGGGAGTATACATAAGTGAGCATCCCTCTTTCATTGAATTGAACATTGATTTCATGTTTCCTAAAAGCAAGACCACAAGCAAGACCACGGAAATGGAAAAAATGATTAACATCAACATTGCACTGTCAGCAAATTCACAATTGGGATTGAACTTATGTTACTAACAAAAGTACATTTTTTGCCAAAAACGAGATTTAATGCCCCACTCTGTCCTGTACCCGTTACTACAAACAGGGTCTGCTGCTCTGCAGCTGTAATTAAGTTTCTTCTAGGTTACGATTTATCTTCTGAGGATTGCTGTTGTGTTGGTCACTTCCACTGAATGGTCATCGATTGTGGGTCTATGGGGTCATTTGTGATCATCTACCATCAGTGATGACAGGCTATTATGTGGTCATTAATTGTGTGGTCTTTGGTATCTATCAGGATGGTTCAGCTTATTGGCGTCATTTGTTTTTGATGCTCATGTTGCATGGACCACACGTTGTGTGTTCATTTATTGTGTGGTCATCTAGAATTGCATGTGTATTCATTATTGTGAGGTCATTCTATAATTGTTGTATTCTTTATGTGTTGGGTCATTCTATTAATTGTTTGTAATTCGTCTATGTGTGGTCATCTATAATGTGTATTTGTCTATTGTGTAGTCATCTATAATTGTGTATTCGCTCATAGTTGGGTGGTCAAGTTGCATGGTCATTTATTGGTGTATTCATTATTATGTGGTCATCTATAATTGTCGTATTTGTCTATTGTGTGGTCAAGTTGCATGGCCCATTTATTGTGTGGTCAAGTTGCATGGCATTTATTGTGTATTCATTTATTGTGTGGTCATCTATATTGTGTAATTTGGTCTATTGTGTTTGCGTCATTCTATTAATTGTGTATTCATTCGATTGTGTGGTCATCTATAATTGTGTATTCATTTATTGGGTGTGGTCAGTTCT
>CAJDSM010019385.1:0-14193 GCA_903981925.1 Ostrea lurida
CGAATGCCCCCACCTACAGTTAAGTCCAATGGAGGAAATTCGTGAGGTCAAAATTGAAAGGAGTATACTTCTACTATATATAATTTTTCAAATCCAAGGGTCAACTAAATTTTTGTACATGTATAGCAAATCAGTTCAATATCTTGAAAAGCATTTAGTGACGCATCAAGAATACTGATATCATAGGCCATATGCATACAGAAAGGCACTTTTTTCAAAGTTAAAGGGGCATAACTCCATCAAAAGTCAACGAACCATATCGAAACTCAAAGCTGATTTGTAACTCATGAATACACACCTGCATACAAGCATTCTTTTTCAAAGCTTGAAAAGCATTTAGTGACGCATCAAGAATACTGATATCATAGGCCATATGCATACAGAAAGGCACTTTTTTCAAAGTTAAAGGGGCACAACTCCATCAAAAATCAACGAACCGAAACGGAAGCCGAACTTAATCTGTAACTCATAAATATAATAAATCAGTTTAATATCTCAAAGTGTTTAGAAAAAAAGTCCGAAAAACTGGTCATAACTAATTCTTAAAAAATCAACTACCCGAAACGAAACTCAAAATTGATCTGTAACTCATTAATATAATAAATCAGTTTAATATCTCAAAGTGTTTAGAAAAGAAGCCCGAAAACTGGTCATGACAGTAATTTTTAAAAGTTAAAGGGGCACAACTCCATCAAAAATCAACGAACCGAAACGGAAGCCGAACTTAATCTGTAACTCATAAATATGCACCAACATACAAAAAATCAATCAATATCACAAAGCGTTTATAAAAAAAAAAAAAAAAAAAAGGTCCGGGAAAACTGCTCGTTGCGGACGGACGGAAGGACGGACATGTTTCTATTTATAGAAGACTCTGAACATCTATTTAGTCGTATTACTGTTTTTATGCGTACATGTAATGATTTACTAAAGAATACAAATCATCTTGAATCAATTGGGTGTTTGAGAAACTGCACGCCAGTCTTGTTAAATAGATAATCAAATTCATAAACTTTTAACTTCTATACGTCGGAATGTCTTTTGTGGTTTCGGACGAATTCAAACAGAGACTGACGAGGATACCAGTAATTGAACAAAATGGCCGATGCCTATATTCAATGATTATATCAATCTATATACCTTAATATTTGCCAATGTTTTCTCATTAGTTACATAACTGTAAGAGTCTTGCTTTGCGGACGAACCGAAGCTTCGCTTTAAAAGCTACATGAATTAATTGCTCTTCATCGACTGAAGATTGATTATGATTACTCATAGATAGTGCTCAATATGTCTTGTGCACTCGACATCGATTTCGAATGTACTACGATGGAATCCGGCCATGGGTGAATTTGAGACATACGTAACATAGTAAAAAGGCTGTGACATCATAGCGAATAATGCATCAAAATCAGTCATGGGTGTCATCGTCGATGTCGAGTGCGCGAGACACACATTCCAGGAGTTCAGATAGCCGCTTGAAAAATTTCGCCGTCACTGCGGTATACATTATTGACAACCTCGTAGATATAGATGTACCACAACTGTTTCTGAATTCAAGACGACGTTTCGTCGATGTTATTGTATACATATTCAAAATCAAACATCGCAGATAGCAAAACGCTACAACGTACTGTTTACATCAACCGCGTTATGTTTTACGTGTTGAATGAACATATACCTAAAACCATGTTGCAAGCATCTGCAAAAATTGCATTTGTTTTGCCTCGGACTAGAATGTCGCTCTGTCATTGGTGGAAACGCGTCACGTGACTGCCGTCTAAATTTCTTTAGACGGCGAGTAGCAAATATAGACGGCAACATGGCGGACGTTACGTCTTTTTTAGTATTGAAACTAACTTTTTGTCATACTGTGCTGTCTATATTTGGTCCTCGACAAAAACAAAACACTTATTAGGTTTGTTACTGACTGTCTACAAGAAATATGTCGGGTTGTTTCAATCCATAAAAGGCTCGGCTTCGCCTCGCCTTCTATGGAATTGACAACCCGACATATTTCTGTAGACAGTCCAGTAACAAACCTAATAAGTAATAATAGGACCCCTGACGTTGTGAGGATGAGCATGTTGCAAGATGTAGGCCATGAACGATCTTTGCTCAGGCCACCCGTCACTGCATTAGTTGTATGACGACGTCATAACGTAGACCGCAGTCTTATTGTTGCAGTGACGTATCTTTCGTTATACATTAGGCCCAGTACGGTTGGTAGGTTGCATGTTTGTTTTACGTCCCGTCGAGGATTTTTCACTCATATTGAGACGTCACTAGTTTTGAGTGAAGTGCCAGAGCGCTCTGAGCCACAGCAGTAAGGCGGGGTTCCCTAACATGCCAACGCCTGCCGTGACACGGGACCTCCCATATCCAATAGGCCTCACTTCTAAATGCTTTGAGCGTTTGGCGAAGGAACAAGCACTACCTATTTTTACGTCTTGTTAATTCACGACCTCCTGGTTGCAAAGCGAACCCTCTATAGGGCCTAACCACTGAGCTACCGCGACCTGCGCTGCGCACGGCATTGGGTGGGACGTCACAAGACTAGGATGAAATTAGGACAACGTACGCCGCCTTGTTCGTAATCTGAGATCAAGAAATTTTTTGATAAGGGACTTATGGAATTGGTGACCAAAACAATGTGCAGCTCCAGCACCGATATTTTTGTACGCCATAACTCCATCGTAGAATTTAACACCATTACTGTATCCGGGAGTTGCTACCCCAGCATGCAGTGTGAACCACAGGCACTTGACGTTTCAAAACAAAATTGTCTATCTGTAAACAAGTTTGTTTACGGGAAAACTAACGTCGAGTGCCTATGGTGTGAACGGAACCATATGCATGGTTTGCGACGTTGTAATAACGCACACTTGCTTATAAGGTCAAAATTTTATGACGTCGCTCTTATTGTTGCAGTGACGTAAAGTTGAATTTATGTAAACTTACGTCGCAATCAGACTGTTAGAAAATCTGATATTCTCTGAAGCTGCATGAAAAGAATGTGATAAAGCTGTGAACGAATATCAATATTATGATAAAAGGTAAGAAAAATTTATTCAAAATCTGCCCGTTGTATATTATTTTAAAATACATATGCAACATGAACCATAATGCACATTATCACCGCAAGACATTTAATAATCAGGCATGCGACAGATGTGCAGCACTGTGTATATCACTTGGTATACACAATTCGGTCTACTCGTATGTTGGGAGAAAGAGATATTCTCGGTTAATAGTTGAAGAGGAGATAAGAACTTGACTTTGGTGTATATCCTGACCTCGAAAACCAACAAAAACGTACAGAGGTGTTCCACAGATATGATGTTAAAACAAATAATTATGCAGCTGTAGTTTAAAATTACACCTAGAGCGGAATTTTATTTATTGGATGATAAACTTGGTTTGAATAGATTTCCAAAACAATGGCTTACATTTCGTAGCATATACTTTCAAAATTGAAATGCATAAATTTACAAATCTTAACTATAATTAGTTTACATATGTCAACTGTGGATTACGTACAGTGCACCACTAATATCGGTTGATATACTATAACATGGCTGTATGTATACTCCTTGGCCAAAAGGGGGTTCCCAAGAAAAGCTACCCTTTATTTGTGGGCTTGAACATAGGGATTCCACCTTTTTCCGCCCCCTTCCTCCAACTTTATCCCCTCCCTTTAATCTCTCCCTTCCTCCTCCCGTACCCATTATATACAGTACCCGAAGCATTCCCATGCTTCCTATACCATCTCTCCTGCACTTTTCTGTTTTCAAAATTTTACCTTGAATTCCTTGTTCATTCTTGTTCATTGTATAATAGGTCAATACATGTGTAAGCATTATACATATATACACTAGTTTCACTTTTGTAAGCCACCAGGTATTAGTCTTCCGTCCGTATGAACGAGAATGTATTTAATTGTTAAGCGGCTATGTAAATTCGTCTATAGTACGAGCATGTAGGATTATATTTTCAATCATTTGACAGCTGAACTTATAGTACCTATAGGAGGACTGCCGACTGTACTTCAACGCCGCACGCTGTCGACTTCCTAATCACCCCATGAAATGAATGTAATTGAAATTTCCAGGGAAGGTTAGTCGTTTATTTTATAACATCATATCAAATTTACTGAAGAACACGGTAAAGCGGTGCATCGTCAGTGTCTTGCAGATGTGACAGCATATATAATGACATACCGGAGGAAAACGTGTGCGAGATCAACGTTGTGATAAAAATTGCACTATGAATATTGCTGAGAGCACACACGGAGTGTGAACCATTTGCTTAACACTAACTAGTACGAAACCGTACTCTAATTCTATTTTCAAACGGCCGCAAATTGGTTCCTCTAAATTTGATGCTGGACAAAGTACTAACGATGGAAACCATATGACATGACTCACCGATCTGGAGCACTTGCTTTGAAATAGCACATAAAACGACCAAAAATAATGGCATCGTTTAGATATCGCATGATCGGTCTGCATTTAGTATTTCGTACTTATAATAATTGTGATAGCCATTCTCTTTTAGCATTGCAGACGATACAATCATAACTTAGACGTTTATTTTTGTTGTAGGAATGTAAATCGTGTGTACATCTCCGGAGTTCGCAGATGACCTTTGACCCCCATCTCCATCGTGTGATGAATCAGAGTGAAAATCAATAAGCCTGGTGTGACTGCTCTGCGAGGTAAGACCGCTACGTTTACTTACTATATAGCATCATTTTGCATCTCTCCGAGATATGCTTTCTATAAGTGTCGCAAATAATTTCAATACACATTATGAATCTTTCCTGGCACTGCTTAGAGCATGCAAGACTTTCTGAAGAGATGCCAAAAAGAGAACTTTTAGAAAAAAAAACTCCGTGTCAAACGGAAGCTAGCATGCTTTAATTTTCACATATTAATCAAACGTCGGAAGGATACTTAAAAGGCTTAAGACAGATATATACTCAAGACAGATATTTGATTTGCATACTAGTGATAAAGCACGTTGGTTCTCTGACATATAAATGGGGAATCGGTAGCGCTTAGAATTATCTATGCATTGATAGGAAGGATGTTGAGCTTGAGGTAGAGATTGGAAGAGGGCATGTCTTTGTGTCATACAATCGCCATGTGCTAACCTTCGCGGTTGTCACAGTAATAAGTCGTGTAATTCGTTGGGATTATAGATCCGTTGACTACCCGTTGGACCTAATTAGCACCTCGTCTATTAGCATCTGTTGTGCGTCGTCCCGGAAAGTTGCCTAGAGCATTTGTGTTTGACATTACATATATGTGTATTATATAGTGATACATAAACTATATATATAGATATATTCATTTTGGGACTGCCTGTTGGTGTTTGCAGTGCATTTGCCGTATCTTTAAGGTATAGGTTTTTTTTTAATTTACTATATTTCATTTTGTTTTTGGACAAAATGCATGGTGACTTATTATAAGGATGCTACGAGTAATGTTGATATTAACATCCATCAAGGTAGAGAGAGAGAGAGAGGAGAGAGATGAGAGCAGGACGAGAGAGAGAGAGAGAGAGATTAAATAAATACTAACAGGACGGAGATTCTATATAGATCTTTTTTGTATCTTGAGCGTAAACCGTATCCCGCTGTGACAGGCAAGGGTTGTTTGTCCACGGCTGTTGCCTTCACTAAATCAGATTCTCCTATCGTCCAACAAATATAGCCGCACGGACAGCAGAACACATTTACTTTGTAGATACAGTGACATCGTTTCCGCTCTGTATTTCCCTTGTCTGACACGAGTTGACATCCCGGTTGACATAGACTCGGTAAAAGGACATTATATGATTGCCTTACCAGTTTCTTTTGCATTTGATACCTGAGGCGAAGGTAGATAGGCAATACAGATGATTTTGTGTAGATGTTTCAGATATAAGAAATATTGCAGTAGTACGACTTCATAATAGTTGACGAGGTTCAGTACCAGTAGTTTCTTTTTTTTTTTTTTTCAGTGAAATCGAAGTGGAGTCCGAAAGGAATATAGATATTTGAAAAAGACAGGTATGTACATTTTCTTAGTTCTATAAGGTTTGAAATTAAAACAATTGAGATCGGGGCATGTGTTTCCCTTTTCCTACTGAATACTCCGACCTAGAGGACCAAACAAAAAACAAACAAAAAAAAAAAGCCAAAAAAATTGGGTGAAAAGAGATTTAGACGGTGTACTTTATAAATAAAAGAAAAATATTTAATAAACAAAATGTAAGTCGTACATGATATGATGAGACAGCAGACAAATTGCTTCTGTACTAGTAAGCCAGTTTTTCCTCCTTTGTGATCCCCATCTTCAAATTCAGTGTTGAAATTAGCCTGGAGTAGGATATGCTGTTGTAGAATGTCAGTATTGTATGTATCTGTATTATTCTTCCTGGTGACAGTATCATTAGTGGACCTGACAGACTGTAAGTAACAATATAGTCATTGTGAAAAGGTCGTGTTCTCGTCGCTATATACATGTATTTCATCAATGTTTTCTTTGGTGGATAATATAGTGATGATAAATCAATTTAGACAATATAACGATAGGTTCACACACACACACACACACCCGCACGCACGCACGCACCACGCACGCACGTGTGTATGCAATTGGTCTACTGTATTTGCACTAATATGTGTTTACCTACTCCCCGAAGCCTCGGTAACTAGCCCAGGCCAGGGGTCACTAATTTAACAATGTAGTAGTCTCCACTCTTCTCGCAATCATATCTATAGTATGTTGTCACAATGGACGGACATTAATAAGGATGATTTTACTTTTAGCATTAAGGAGCCTTAGGCCCAATGCTTTAATAACTTAACGGAAACTTTGTACATGTTGTTCCTTACACTTAATTTATATCCCCGCTTCCAAGGATAGGGGTATATACTGTTTTACCCTTGTCCGTCATTCCGTCCGTCACACATTTTTCTCAGCAACTATATATCACACTACAAATATTTTGCATGAAGGTTTATACAGCTATTTTAGATTCATCGGGAATTTACTTCCTGTTTGCCGAAAACTTGGAATTACGCAAAATTATATTGACAGTGAGCCGGGGTATCACTCACGTCAAGATAAGTTGACAGGCTGTTAAAACTGTAAGCATACAAGAATTACAAATGATAATACATACATGTATACAAACATCAAACATACTAAATAAAAAACAAAAAAAAACAAATAAAAAAAAACCGATCTATTTGCCATAGTCCATAGCTGTCAAATATTTAGCTTAGAATGCTACCCTGCAATGGTAGGGATGGATGGATGCAACCCGTAATTTGGTTTGCACTCGCTTTACTTGTCTTAGTCACTTGTGACGACAACACAATATAGCCCCCCCCCCCCTCATAAATGAATTCAATATTAATCTTGAAATGCATATGGTGTGTTTATGATTTTTATGCCCCCCTTTGTGAAAAGAGGGGGCATATTGTTTTTTTGCCACCTGTCGGTCGGTCTATTCAGGGAAATGTATAAGTCCCCTTGGTCTGTAATGCATACCCTTAATGTTAATGTTGTATTATAGTTTTATCAGCTACAATAGTCTTGATCCTTTAAACTTTGATATCCAACCAAACTTTGGTACAGGGAGTTGCCCTTAGAGAGTAGATGATCCTATTTATTTTCAAGGTCACATGGTCAAAGGTCAAGGTCAATTGGTTCATAGTCTCGTAGATTGTTCGGTCTGTCAGCATTCGTGGGTTGTTCCGCTCAATAACTTTGGGTTGGACGCTCTTTTGCTGTTGATAATACAACTAAAAACTTTGGTTACAGGGGGTTGCCTTAGAGAGTAGATTGATCCCTTATTTGATTTTTCAGGTGTCACATCGGTCCAAGTGTCTAAGTAATGGATCAGTCTGTAGACTAGTGCTGTCCGCTCAATATCTTTTTGACCCCTTTTTGCTTTGATATCAACCAAACTGGTACAGGGGTTTGCCCTTAGAGAGTAGATGATTTCTATTGATTTTCAGGTCACATGGTCAAAGGTCAAGGTCAAGTGGTAGTCTGGTAGAATATGTGCTGTCCGCTCAATATCTTTTGACCCCTTTGCTTTGATATTCTGATACCAAACTTTGGTACAGGGGTTGCCCTTAGAGAGTAGATGATCCCATTGATTCCAGGTCACTGGTCAAAGGTCAAAGGTCAAGTGGTCATCTTGTAGACTATGTGTTGTCCAGCTCAATATTCTTTTGACCCCTTTGCTATGATAACAACCAACTTGGTTACAGGGATACCCTTGAAGAGAGTAGATGATCCTATTGATTTTCAATCACATGGTCAAACGGTCAAGGTCAAGTGGTCAGTCTGTAGACTATGTTGCTTGTCCGCTCAATATCTTTTGGACCCCTTTGCTGATAACAACCAAACTTGGTACAGGGGATGCCCTTAGAGAGTAGATGATCTCTATTTATTTTCAGTCACATGGGTCAACCGGTCAAGGCAAGTGGTCGGTCTTTAGACCTGTGCTGTCCGCTCAATATCTTTTTGACCTCTTTGCTTGATATCAACCAAACTTAGGTACAGGGATTGTCCTTAGAGAGAGTAGATGATCCCTATTGATTTTCAGGTCACAAAGTCAAAGGTCAAGGTCAAAATCAATGGTCTTAACCCCGTGTTGTCTGCTCAATATCTTTTTGACCCCTTTGCTTGATATCAACCAAACATGGCATAGGGTTGTTCTTAGAGATTAATGATCCCTGTTGATTTTAAGTCACAAGGTTAAAGGTCAAGGTCAAATCACTGGTCTTAACCCATGTGTTGTCCGCTCAAAATCTTTTGACCCTTTTGCTTGATAACAACTAAACTGGTACAGGTGTTGTTCCTTAGAAAGTAAAAAATGATCTCTAATAATTTTTGGGTCACATGGCCAAAGATCAAGGTCAATCTGATAGGCCAATTTCAAAACTGCTAAAGATTTGTCATATCTGTTGTATTTTGGTTCAAACTTGACATCTAATCAGGATGAATTGGTATTTTACCCTTATTTGTTTAATGATTAGTTTTGCCTTGTATAAAGCACCAATTTCATAAAAAGCCATTTTGAATTTTGCACCATGGGGGCATTTATTTATGTTTCTCAAACATTTCTTGTTGTCTTGAACTTTGATGTCAGGGTCAGATAGGATCCACAGTCATACGCGTACCGTTAAGCACAAGCACAAAATATATATAAATAACACAGAATAAATATACATATATAACACTTCCACTGTTTACAATTTCAGAAACTATGTCATCTAGTCGGAGTCGAAACGTCATGACAAAAGCGGAGCAATCCAATAGACAGGATGTCCTCGCTCATGGATTCCATGGATATAAAGAAGGCTACGAGCAGCTGGAGAAAATAGGCTTGATGAAGCGGGTCAAAAATTTATGGAATATGACGATTGTCCCGCTGTTTCTAATGGCATTTACGCCCAACCTCGTTGTCATCATGTGGTATTGTGCTGCTTACTGTGGAGGGAGCTACTCCGTTTTCCTTGCTCAGTTTTCAGGAAAGCCGTTGTTGGCGTCCTTTGTGGAACTTTGGGGCAGTATGCGACCTCCGAGCCAGCTGAGTGTAGCCGTGTTTTTGGGATTCTGCTTGTGGTCCATCGTCATGATGAAGGTGTTGCCGGGCAAAATAATCAAAGGTCCCTTGACCCCGAAAGGAAATATTCCGGAATATGTTGATAATGGTTTCTTGAATTACATTGTTACCATGACAACGTTTTTTATCATTACCGCTTTGTTGAAAATGCAAGGGCTTACGCCAACCGTGGTCTACGATCGATTTGATGAGTTCTTAACCACGCTTCTAATCTTCAGCCCGTTATTCTGTCTTTTTCTGTATGCGAAAGGGCGATTCTGGCCGTCCACCACAGATAACGGCGTGTCAGGAAACTTCATATTCGACTTTTACTGGGGAACAGAACTGTATCCAAGAGTCTTTGGGATTGATATAAAGGTTTTCACCAACTGTCGCTTTGGAATGACCGTTTGGGCACTACTAGTTTGTATTCATGCTTTGAAAAGTTTCGAGCTGTACGGTTTCGTAGACAGTATGTTTGTATCAATCACACTGCAATTGATCTACATCACAAAGTTCTTTTGGTGGGAGGGAGGGTACATGAGTACCATTGATATTATGGTCGACAGAGCGGGTTACTACATTTGTTGGGGCTGCCTCGTTTTTGTGCCAAATTTTTATGCGTCCGTGAGCATGTATCTCGTGCGCCACCCCGTGCATTTAGGACTGTCTTGGTCTTTGCTCATCCTCGTTACAGGAATTCTTTGTATTGTAGTCAATTACTTAGCCGACTTACAGAAACAAGAGGTAAGGGGAACAGGTGGGAAATGCCTAGTTTGGGGAAAGAAGCCAAGCATCATCCGCGCCAAATATCAACTCGAAGACGGCAAAGAGAAAGAGAGTATCCTCTTAGCATCTGGCTGGTGGGGTCTAGCAAGACATTTCAATTACTTGGCCGAAATAATGCTCGCTCTTTGTTGGACCATTCCAGCAATGTTTGTGAATATTATGCCTTACTCTTACGTCATATTTCTTACGGTCTTGCTCATCCATCGCAGTTATCGTGATGACGACAAATGCGGGGACAAATATGGAAGTTTTTGGGTAGAGTATTGTCAGAAGGTTCCACACAGAATCGTCCCCCTTCTGTTTTGATGATAAGTGTTTTAGAATTTTCCCCATGCATGCCAAAATTTGCATAATATGAAAAGAAACACTAAAATACTTGTACATGTAGTATAGATTTAGATAAGTTCTTGTATCTTAGATGTACATTGCTTATGTGAATGCATGTGTTTACTTGTCATACTTTTATATTTACATGTAATTACTTTAAAATGAATTAAAAGCGTGATATATATTCTGGTTTTTCTTCTTTTTATAGAAGACAAAAGTGACGATTCTTTTTACCCCTTTTGTTTGCATTCTTTTTTCAAAAGTGAGATGAATGGATTTTGCAAATAAACTTCGAAACGCTTTCTTGCATTTTTAATGAGATGAAGTCCGTAAGCTATAATTCAGTCATTGTGATATTGAATCTGCTTGGATTTTCGATGAATTGCCCTGAAATAGCAAAAAGAGTGTAAAGTAGCGAATCTAAGCCAGTGCGGGGTTTTTTTTTTTTGGGGGGGGGGGGTTGTTAGTTTGTTTTTTGTTCGTTGGTTTTGTTTTGTTTTTATTTTATTTCAAATGCAACTTATATTATGCGATGTGAAATAAATCCCGTAAATATCTATGCTTGATTTTTATCTTCCAGAAAAAATAGGTTTGAATAATTAAAATTAGCTACAGAACTGTGGCTCCCCGAAAAAAAGATATTGATAGACCGGTCTTTTTCGGAGAGCTACAGTTCTCATTCAATATAATTTTCTTTCGGAGCGCTAGAGTTCTGCAGCTAAATTAGAATATGCTTCTTCATTTCTTCAATCCGTGATTTTAGTTTTGATTCGGTCGTATGGATTTTCATCAACATCTATCTAGCTAAGAACAAATTGAGGGTTATTTATGGACTTCTTCATTTGCTGAAAATATTTTTGCATATTTACAGAATGTACTTTAAATTCCCTGAATTCTCATACTTTACAATTCAACTATTGAGCATGATTTGGGCACCCTCCCCCTTACCTTTCCATTGATGATGTCGATGCTTATAAGAGTTATCCCGCTTTGTACATGTAGAAGAAAAAGGCCGTTTGCTCCGCCGAGGTTACCGCCGTGCAGTGCGCGTGTTTGCCAGGACCTTGGCCGAGCAAACGACTTCGGGGAAAGGCATTTTGCTGTATTACTATGTGTGACTTTGAGGCTAAAACATAATTTATTGATGAAAAATCAAAGAAATCGGATTTTTTTTTTTCTTTTTGCAAATGTTTTTTTTTTTTTTTTTTGATAATTTTTTTTTTTTTTTTTTTTTTTTTTTTTTTTTGGATAATTCGCTACATGATGAAAAGAAAGATAAAAAAGAATAGGGGTTGGGAAAGCTATAACTTGGGCCAACACGTCACTTTTTAACAAAAACTGACTAAAAACTTGAATCTTGATTCCAGGATAGCTCCAATACCTGGTATATACTATACTAGGCAATTCACCCGTGTGATAGCGTGTAAATTACTCTGCCTGTCCAATGAACATTATTTTGAACCAGGTAAGGGGGGGGGGGGGGGGGTCTCAACCTATACATTGAGGTACAGATGTTACGGCTTAGACTTCCAAAACACCCCCATTAATATATCAATATTTTGAAATCCATTCCAATTCATATACATTTGTATATTTCATTACAAATTGTATGAAAGTTACATTTCATCACAAACTGTAATAGTTGCTATCCATGTGCATATGCTATTGTAATACCTGGCTTGTAATTATAACTTTTAAATTCTTTTGTTTTCAGTCGTAGATCAATTGCACGGTTTTTTCCCTCATGATTACACATGTTCAGTGGAATAAATTTACCATCCATTGGTATAGGTGTCAAATTATCTACCCTTTGCTATAACAGATTAATGAAAATTACTCCCCATTGATATATTTGACCTGTCAAACAGTGGCCCATGTTCCAGCGGTACGTCTGTGTATAGCCAAGACATTAGGACCCCCCCCCCCCCCCCCGACCCCTTATGCCTTTGTTGAAAGGTATAATCAGAATATAACAAACTGTTGAATATAAGGCAAAGTCCTATACGAATGAGATATATGGAGAGATCTGATTAGTCGCTAACAACTCCTTCATAAACAATATATTCTTCGTCAATCAAAAAAATCTGGGAAAAGTTCTGTGGAAAATGGCAATGTTGTTTTGTTTTGTTTTTAAATTATACACTACTAATATATTTAGAAGCAGTGGGTCTTGAAGGGATGGTGAATCCAGGCTATTCAGCATTCGTATGGTACCTGTAGGTGTGGGTGTCTGCTATATATAGTAGGCTGCTTGACGTTGAGATTTTTTAATATGAGGGTCCCATAGAGCTATACAGTGTCAAGTAAGCGGTCTCACGGCAACAGTTTAAGATAACGGCGGAGGAAGCACTGGAATTTTTAGTGATATTTGTTATGACAGCGCTCCACCTCGTGTAAACCTTGAGAAGTTTATTGATAGGGATAACATGGTGAACTACTTTAATCTTTATCTAAACTACAAGGACAAATACAAGGTCAGAGTCAAGACTATAAACCAAAATTAGGAATGAACAAATAGCAGGTATTTTATAACTCTTTGCAAATTAGATTTCAAAATTCTTCATCTGAAATTCAAACAAGTGCCATATAAACTTAAAGGCGGGCAAAATCCTGGTCATACGACAACATCTCAAATGATGATGATTTAAGGCGCCTCAATTATATATAAACCCTTGTATCTTAAAACTATTCAATATCGTCATTAATATCAGGATAATCTACCAGAGACAAAAGTGTTAAGAAGGTTATATAACACCAATTTTCTAAATTCAGACCATCCAAAATACCAACAAAATTTACAGAGGCAATAACATACAATAAAGACTTAGCTTAAAATCTCTTTAAATACATATTCTTGAATAACAGACTGATACACTTCTGACATGAAATATAAAATTATACATTGATAGATACAAATAGGACTTTTCTAAAAAACTACGAACAATTCAGACCATCTCATTGATAACTGAACAGTTTAGTTCGACAAATACATAACACCGTAATAAAACGTCCTCTATGCCATTTGCTTGGAAGATTTTCTGTCAAAGCATCTGACACTGATTCATGAAGGCATTAAACTTAAGCTTTTACAACTAAATATCAATGGTTTATTCTTTAATTATTAATGCAATATGTACAGAAACAACAATATCTTTATAAAAGTAGGGAACAAGTTAACTCGTTCATATACACCAGAGGTAGGAGTTAGACAAGGTGATGTCTTAAGCCCGAACATCTTTAAAATATTCTAAAATGCTAGATAAAGAAAGCATAAACTCTGTAAATCTCTCTGGAAGGAAAATCACCTCACTTTTATATGCAGATGATCTTGTGTTTCTCTCAGACAATCGGAATGGGCTACAAAACAAACTAAACTTACTTGAAAAATATTGTGAGTACTGGTGCTTAGAAATTAATACTAATAAAACCAAGGGAGTTATATTTAATAAAAGTGGTCACCTAATT
>CAJDSM010019391.1:0-19561 GCA_903981925.1 Ostrea lurida
CCAACTGGTTTGCAACAAACATGCATTTATAATATTGGATGATAATTTAAATGCAATGTCAATTTCAAAGGAAATATAAGAGAAAAGATTCAGTGGATGTAAATATAAACTAATCAAGTATTATGCAGAGAAATCTGGGGGATATGATGACAACCACAAAAACTAAGAATGGTTGTCAAGGTACTGGTATCCGTTTTATTCTCTACAATACACCAACTGTTCATAACCTGAATACAAGAACTGCATCCTGACATAGAAAAGAAAAATAGAAAACATGTCTGGGTTTGATGAGTTAATGATGGATACAGGTATAAATATACAACCTAGGCTTATATGCGAGATTTGTGCATTGGATTGAATTGGATATACTTTGAGGTTGCATATTTTATTAAAACCCTTGGAATTTCATATAGATACATCTTCTCACCTGGGTGCGTGTATGATTTGCTTTGATATAATATTGTAGATTACTAGTATCTGTATTTAAATGTCATACAGATACGTAATTAACCTATAATACGCGTCAGTCTAGACCCTGCCTTTACTGGTCATGCCTGGAGAAAACATCCATACACGTGAATAGGTCTACTAAAAGTGATAGCTCTCTTGTGATCTTAATTCTGTACAAAGCCCCATTAAATTCACATCCCAATGAAAATTTAAAAAAAACTTGAATGAATTAGTACAAATATTAAATGATTTGAATGATAAATCTTTATTTTGATACAGTAGTCTTGTTAGACATGAGATTTGATAAAGATTTGATAAAGAAAATTATGTATGTTTCTTTAGTCTTACAAAGATTAATTGAAAGCAAAACAAAATCTGTAAGAAAAGCATCTTAAAAATGATTTGAGGAATTAATCCAGTGTTGTAACATCGAATTCACTTGACTATTCATCGAAATAAACAATATCCACAAAAAGATATCTTCATCTGTACAAAGTGCCACCGGTCTATCTCATTTTTGTAACGTGTACAAAGCTATCTCGTACTTACATTTTTCTTTTCACAAAAAGTGACTTTTAATATGTATATGTATCATCCATGACATTTAGCGCGCACAATCGTGATTCCCTTGACAAAAAAGAGAATTGATGGCCGAGCGAAAGTGTCGGTTTCTGTAACCGAATAAGACCGGGCTAAAGCCCGAGTTCAGCAGGACGGTGAAGTAAGATAACCTCCATCAAAATTTGTTTTGGATATGAAGCTCATTTTGCAGTAAATCACAAAACACGCAATAAGTATATGAGGTAGCCAACATATCGTCGACATGAAAGCAAGCATAAAGACAGTTACAAATGCTTTTCGTACACGACAGCCTCGTTTTCCGGTGTGTCGAAGTCGGACGCTTTTGATAAGTGTGTCGATTCGTTTTGAATGCTCTTTTGCAATGTGGAATAGATATAAGTGAATACACAAACTGACTATCAAGATACACAAGACTAACGCCTCCGCCCCAATGCGGAATGAATTGGTAAAGACGTGCATGGTACACACCCCGTAAACATACCAGTTATTCCATCCCAAAAACGGAAGTAAAAAGTAAGTATATCCAAAAATAAAGGAAATGAGACTCCATGAAACCACATGCCGCGATTTAATTCTGCGATGCCTCCAAGGATTGATGATACACACAAGTCTATCTAGGGCCAGTCCTAACAAGACAAACAACGAAGTCAAGATTCCACTGCGAAATAATGTAAAATTCAAAAGGCAAAGATGCTTATTGGTCAAAACATACTCTGGCAAAATGATGGACGATGCATAGAATGGTACACTTAGAACGATGATAATGTTGAGAATGGCTAAGGTGATGATCAGTTTGTCGTGGGTTCTTCTTAAACACTTGAATCGGACATATATAAATATGACAACCGTATTTGTGATGAGAGGGAAAAGCATTACAAGAACTAGGATCACTAAGATAGTTGTCCTTTTGTCGTCCAGAGCGTGAAGATTACGCAATACTTCGCGCACCTCCTCCTCTGCACTACTCCCATTGTAGGGGGTGTAAATCATCTCCAAAGGTCAAACCTTATACGATAATAAATATTCCTGTGATACGGTAGAATTTGACCCAATCTTCAGAGACAGAATTGTAGATTTCCGATGATCGCGATTCACAGAGCTCTTCTACATATCCTAACGGTTTTTAGCTCTCCTTCTGTATTCTAAAAGTACAATGTACACTTTTGGTAATAAATATCAGTCAACCTGTTTCTCCAGGGCGTGCAAGTTTTGACTGTTATGAATATATATATTTGTTACCTTGCAAACACGTATACAAGGTTAATAGAGTCAGTGAAATAACTGGAGAATTCCCCGTCCTTTGGCCATTTGAAGTAGATCTATCCACCAGGCACTGACTCCCTTAACAATCAGAGCATTAAAAAGAAAAAGGTCATTAACATTACTTACGCTAAGTATTGTGTTGTTTATTACCAAGAATCATAAATAGAATATTTAGGCTTAAGGTATTTACATAGATAATCATATCGATAGAAATCGATCTTATTTCATGTTACGTCATAATCAGAAAGACGAAGGTGTTTAAAGTACTAATAATATATGTTACCCTTATTTAGTCACGTAGTAATCTCAAGTACATGTGTATTTTCTTTTAATAAACCGTCCCGTGTCGGCGTGATCTTTATGGTTACTGTGTCGGAGAGAAGTACGCCGACCTTCAAAAATATTGCGTTACGTCACAAATCAGCAAGAAACATAAAAACAACATGACATTTCGGCCCCGTGTTATTCTTTTCACGGTGTAATCACATGAACATTTAATTTTTAAATAATCTTAAAATATTAATGCGAAGCGCATTGATGAAAAGTTTTACCGTCTAAAATCTCGGTGATAACCTGCATATCACCCGAAAAAATATAAGATTTATTTCTTATCATTTAATTTTATATTACAACAACAAAATAATGATCATTAGACTTTACTTGTTGTTCATGTACGTGATCGAAAAATCACCTCAATTCTTATAAAGTGTTTTAACCAATGAAAATCGGCGCTAGATGATCACGTGAAATATCGCACATCAATGCTGGTAATTCGCATCAACTCAGTGGCGTAGCTTGCATGTATGCTCAGATGCTCAAGCACCATTTTTTAGGTCACCTGAGTTAACTCGGGTGACCTATTGCAATTGGTGTCGTTCGTCGTCGTGCGCCGTCCGTTAACAATTGAACATTTTTAACTTCTTCTTGATAACTACCTGTCCAATTCTTTTCAAATTTGGTATGAAGCATCTTTGGGACAAGGGGCACATAAATTGTAAATTTCAGGTATCATGCACCCCTGGGGCCTTGGGGGTGGGGCAAAAAGTGACAACTTTTCAAAAATCTTCTTTACTACCATACGTGTCTGAGAGAAACTAAATGCATAGTGATGTAGAACAGGAAGGCCTCTACCGAAATTGTAAATTTGGTGATCCCAGGGGTAGGGGTTCTGACTCCAGGGCGGGGCCAAACTTGGTACATAGTGTTTATATATGTGAAACATTTGAAAAGCGTTCTTTAATGCTATATTGATATTAAATTATAACTAAATGGATATTTGGAATGAGCAGGGAGTTTTCTATTACAATTGTCAATTTCCTGATCATAGGGGTAGGGGTTTTGGTATTAGGGTGGGACCAAAAAATGGTCACTGATGAATTTTTTTTTTATCACTATGATTCGAATCTTTTCAAATTTGGTATGAAGCATCTTTGGGACAGAGGAACATGAAATTAATAAATTTCAGGACTTTTGCACCCCAGGGCATTAGGGGTTGGGCAAAAAGTGTCCAATTTTCCAAAATCTTCCTCTCTACAACTGCACATGTGTAATGATTGATTGATTATATACTGTTTTACGTCCCACTCGAGAATATTTCACTCGTATGGAGACGTCACCATTGCCGGTGAAGGGCTGCAAAATTTAGGCCTATGCTCGGCACTAAGGGCCTTTGAGCAGGGAGGGATCTTTTTCGTGCCACACCTGCTGTGACACGGGGCCTCGGTTTTTCCAGTCTCATCCGAATGACCGCTCCATTTAGTCGCCTCTTACCACACGCAAGGGGATGCTGGGGACCTATTCTAACCCGGACCTCCACGGGTACACATGTGTAATGAAAACTAAATGCAGAGTGATATAGAGCAGGAGGGCCTCTACCAAAATTGTAAATTTGGTGATCCCCAGGGGAGGGGTTCTGACCCCAGGGCAGGGCCAAACTTAGTACATAGTGCTTATATGTAAACATGTGAAAAACTTCTTCTTTGATGCTATTCAAATCAATTTGAAACTAAATGGATATTTGGAATGAGCAGGGAGCCTTTTGTCAAAATTATACCCCTGGCAACAAAGTGGGGATGGGTGGGTATTATAGTGAAATCGGGTTGTTTGTCCATCCGCCTATAGGTGCAATGGTTTTTATACTTCCCCGCAAACAAAGTTTGGGCCCGGGGGGGGGGGGTATATATGAATCACTCTGTCTGTCCCTCTGTCTGTGCAGATTCGTATCCGGGTCATAACTTCTTTGTTCTTTGAGGTAGGTACACCATATTTGGCACAAGAGTGTATCACTATGAGACAATGTGTCGCTTATATTCATTACCTATGTATGACCTTGACCTTTGACCTCAAGGTCAAAATTATGTTTTAGCATGAATTCGTGTTCGGGCCATAACTTCTTTGTTCTTTGACATAGGCATTCTATATTTGGCACATGAGTGGATCACCATGAGAAGATGTGTCATGCACTCTGTTTGTCTATCTGTCCGTGCAGATTCGTGTCCAGGGCATAACTCTTTAACGTAGCCATACCATATAGAGCATACGAGTGTATTAATATGAGAGGATGTGTCGCATACATTCATGACCTATATATGACCGTGATCTTTGACCTCAAGGTCAGAGGTATGATTCTCTAACTTGGATTATATTTGGCATGTGGGTGTATGAACACGAGAGGATGTATCACCATGGGGGGATGTGTCATGTACATTTATGACCTCTGTATAACCTTAACCTTGATCTCAAGGTAAAATTTGTAGTATTTTTAAACATGGAATTCTGACCGGGCCATATCTTCTTTGTTCAAGCTTTAGTGACACAAGTGAGCACATAAATATGTGGGTGGCGGGGGTATCCTTTGTGAGTTTTACTCACAGTATTTCTAGTCGGGCTCTAAAGGGTTAATATCCTTTCCACCTAGAGTCACCATATGATACATATCAACTACTCATGGGACAAAGATGTTCCCTATCAAATTTGAGATCAAAAGTCAAACGCACTGGGCATCAAAATAGCAATATAGTTTCCAGTATCGAGAGCATTACCCATTCTACGTAGAGTGCCATATCATACATACGGACCACTCATGGGACAAAGATGTCCCCTATCGAATTTGGGGTCAACGTTCAAGCGTACTGGACATCGAAGTAGCAATATGGTTTCCGGGCTCTGAGAGCATTATCCTTTCTATGTATAGAGTCACCATATCATACATATGGACTGCCCAAGAGACGAAGATGTTCTTTATTGAATTTGGGGCCAAAAGGTCAAGCACACAGGACATTAAGATAGCAATATGATTTCCATCTAAAATTCATATTTTGAAAGATGATAACGTGTGAACAATAGATTCTATATTCAGACTTAAATTCCAAATATGAGACGTTCCGTATGGGCAATGATACTCAGATGACCGTTAAGGCCTGTGGGCCTCTTGTTTATGATGTGATTGTCTGATTATTTGTTTGTTTTTCGTCCCGCTGAGAATATTTCACCCATACTGAGATGCCACCATTGTCAGCGAAGTACTGCAAACTTTGACTCATGCTTAACACTCATGGCTTTTAGCAGTGAGGGTTCTTTTGCGTGCCACACATGCTGCGACACGGGACCTCTGCTTTTATGGTCATATCCGAAAGACCCGCAATTCTCACTTTCAACTGCCGAGCTCTTGGCGAAGGAGCAATCACCTATATAAGCCTTGTTCACATCAAACGCACGATTTTTGTTGTCGTACGATTTCCTGACGCCGGGCAATCGCAGATAGATTGTCAACGAAATCGTAGATATCCTAGAAGCCACAAGACAGCCGTAGGATAATAGTACAGCAGCCCTACGTGTCGTGCGATGTAAGTACGGTGTTCGCGCCAACGATGTCGGGGTAAATGTTCAAGAATTCGCAAGACGCTCGCACGATAGCCTTGCGACAGTCATACTAATGCTTTAGTCACACATGGTCGACTTCCGCACGATGATGGCGATTTGGGACGCGAAATTTAAATCTTCATTACCACGGCGCTCGCCCACACTAACTACTGCCCCCGTACGACTATCTTTGATCAAGTCGGCGACGGCTGGTGGCAGACATGTCGCCCGTCTCGCGCGAGTGTGGCACTGGCGGTGTGCCACTGGGCGCGAGACTCGCACCATAACGGCTACCTCCGTACCACTCCGGAGATTTGTCGTACTGCGGCAGTACGATTGCAATTAAGTGGCACCAGCCTCACACTGGAGTGGTGCGAGACTCGCACGAATCGCGCCATTTCTGGAACCTCCGCGATTTCAGTAATCCCGTAACAAAAAGTTAAACCGATCGCAGCCCTCGTAGACACCGAAATGTCCGTGCCACTGTGGTGCGGGGCTCGCAGAATCTTACGGAAGTGGTGCGAAACCTACGAAAAATCGACCGTAGACCGGTGGTACGGGGCTCGTAGCCCATTTGTGACTGGGGCATAACTGCAAGAAATCCGTGAGCTTGACGCAAGATACTGCAGAATCGTTTTACAACCGTCGTACGACGCCTGTGATTTTGCAAAGTTGCCGTAGGAACACCGTACTGTGTTCGTGCGCTTCTCATTTCTTCTTCAAAATGTATATAATACCCAGGAGGAGGCTAATTGTTCACCACTTCGATGCTCTAGGGGCTTAGCAGAAGCTTTCTTCTGTTCCTTACCCTTTCCCTTATTCTTTGGTGGCATTTTAAAGTCTGAACAAAGTCTAATAGCTTGCCTTTATATATAGGGACTCCGAGAAAAAGACGCGAACGAGCCTCACGAACCGCGCACAATCGTAAGGCTGACTTTGGTACATGTATTACTGCAGCTTTGCATCCGTCGCACGGGAACCGCAAGGCTGCTGCATGAAGATCGTGCAGCTGTCGGACGGCTCTCGTAAGGCAGAATCAACACTTGATTGACAGGTCTGAAGGCGTGTCAATATGGAAAATCGCACAGTAGTCGTGAGGCTGTCTTGTGGCAGCCTTGCAGCTGTCTTGCGGACTACTAAATCGTGCGAATTTCGCGGAAAAAGTGGATATGTCTAGAATCTGGTTGCGACGTTACGGCTGTCGTACGGCTTCGCGATTTCGTATGGAGATCTTGCGGCAGCCCTACGAAACCGAGCGATTTTTTCCAAATTTTGATCGTGCGACAGCTGTACGGCAGCTGCAACAGTGATGTAAAATAGGCTTATTTTAACGTCTTGGGTTTAAAAACGCGGCCGGTGCGAGCACGGGACTCGAATTTACGTATGACCTCCCGATCACGAGGCGAGAGCTCTACCACTGAGCCACTGCGACCGGTATCTCTTAAATTAAGCAATGGTGAGATTAACGCCTAATCGTCCCGGAAGCGGTATAAGTTATTATACCCCTGCTCCGAAGGAGGGGGGGGGGGTATACTATTTTTTTGGGGTCCTATTTCTTATGTTTTGTAGACGTTAATCTCACCATTGCTTAATTTAAAACATTCTTAGATTTGAATTTATTGACTGTACTATGCTATCTATAATTAAAAAAAAAATTCTACGAAAACAAATTCCCACTATCAGCACAAAAGATATTTATGAATCTATCACTTCGTTGGTCCGATTTAAGATGAAATAACTCCGTGGGACTGCTTATCATCTAGCATCTCCTACGCTTGCCGCAGCCGACGTCCAAGAAATTTAAACATAATCTTAAATCGGACCAAGCGAAGTGATAGATTCATACTAGACCTATAGTGAATGCATGTCCAATCCATTTTTAAGATTTTAGTGTTTGGATCGGACTGCACAACGTGCAGCTGGCTAATATAGTATGGTGAATGACGGACGGGCGGGCATCATTGTAATAGGGTACCTACCTTGTGTAATCAACTCCTCTCACGTCTTTAACTTGACATTCTTTAAATTTTGTACATTTGTTATGGATATGTTGAAGATGTGGACGTGCGTTTTTGAAAATGATCCGACATTTCTCGAACATTTAGTTGAGATAGCTTTGTCATTCTTAGTTCACCCGAGCCGAAGGTTCAAGTGAAGTTTTCTGATCAAAATTTGCCCATTGTCTGTCGTCATCGTTGTAAACTTTTCACATTTTATTTTCTTCTCCAGAACCACTGGGCCCATTTCAACTACACTTGGAAGAAATAAAGGACCCATTGAAAGGGGATATAGCCAGCATGGATTCAGGAGGCGTCGCTCAAGTGAACCCCAACTCGTCCTGTCAGTTCATGACCTCGCAAAGAGCCTAGACATAGGGGAGCAAGTGGACTGTGTGCTTTAAACTACATCACTACGGCATCTGGGGTCGCACCCATAATTGGATGTCGAGTTTCCTTATTAGCCGCACACAGCGTGTTGTACTCGATGGTCAATCATCATCAGCCACTACCGTTTCATCAGGAGTCCCTCATGGAACTGTCCCAAGTCCACTACTCTTCCTAATTTTCATCAACAACCTGTCATCATCAGTGTCATCTACCACCACTCTTTGCTGGTGATTGACTGATGTCAGGGGATCAAGACACCAGAGGACCAGGCGACGTCAATAAACTACAGCAGTGGGAGGGCTGATGGCTTATGCAGTTTAATCCAGATAAGTGCGAAGTGCTACGGGTTACCAAATGGAAATCTCCAATGCTCACCGAATACAAAATCCACGGCAAAATGGTTGACTGCGAAGCAACTTGGCCTGACTATTCACAAAAACCTTACCTGGAATACACACACAGATAAGATCACCAAGAAGGCAAACTCCACTCTGGCCTTCGTCGGCAGAAACATCAGCCAATGCCCAGCCACCATCAAGGCACAGTGCTACTCCACCCTGGTGCAACCTACCATCGGATATGCCTCCAGTGTGTGGAGCCCAGCCAAGAAGGAGAACATAAACAAATTCAAGGCCGTACAGCGTAGGGCAGCCAGATTCGCCATTGGAGATTATCAACGCACACGCAGTGTAACATCAGTGGCAGTCACTCCAGCTCCGTCGGGAAAGAGCCGAAATCATTATGTTATACAGGATAGTTTATCAGACTGTGGACATCCCGGCAGTGAGCTACCTTCATCCAGCATCACCGTGGACCAGAGGCTATACCCTGTGATTTCTTGTACCACAAACCAGGACAACGCTGTACAAGACCTCTTTCTTCCCCCAAGCTATCAACCTCTGGAAGAAGTTACCAGGAGGAGCAGTGGAGGTCAAGACGTTCTGATTCTCCATTGTCACCTTGCGATGATCTGTGGTACTATAGTGGAGCATGAGTAAATTTTTTGTAAAAGAAATACAGATTATATGAGTTTCCTTTTATTGTAGTATCATATTACTGTATACATATGCAAATTTCATTTCATTGTAATAACTGTATCATTACAATATACCATAAATTGAAAATGAAATTCACTTCAAGATGATTAAGATTTTTAAAGTTTCTAGGAAGAATATCATGCTCTCAAAATCAAAAATTCAGTTGATGAGAATTTTGCATGTAACAATGTATGTACCAAAATACTGGCCCAGTCACCAGTAATAAACAGACACACATGTATTTTATGAATAAAATTGTTGATTTTTCAAAGGATCATTAAATGTATTTATCTATGTCCTTTCAGTCGCTGTCCTTTCTCCTTTTATTGCACTCAGTAGTTAAATCACTCTCCATGCAACAGAAAAGTATGTTCGTTTGATCTCCATTCACGACCACACAGATTTACGTGGCTACCATTTTCTTCGTCACTCCTAAAATGTCAATCCTCCTCCACACCATTCCATTCTCTGGAAAAAAATATATATCAAAATGAAAGTCTGTTCTCTTGTATTTATTACATCTATGAAATGTACCATGGAATATTTAATCTCACATTGCCTGCATGACAAGTTAATGACATAAAACCAAAGTTATTTGTTTAGATGTAAAAGTGATAATAAGCCCAAAGGAAATAAATATTATTATTAAATACTTCCAAAATCCCAAGAATTTGATTGGATGAAACTACAAGTGTTGAATGTTGATAAAACTCAAAGTAGTACAATTATAAATAGAACCTCGGAGGTAAACAATATTGACAAATCCGGCATGGAACTAAAAATAAATGACAAATCTGGCGTGGAGCTTAAAATAGAACGACATGGCAGACGTGGACCTAAAAATAGAAGTAGGGAAAATCCAGACGCTGGACAACGGTTAAACAATATGGCGGACGAACAAGAATGTACGGTGATTTGCGACGATAAATGATGAGGATCATTGATTGACTATTTATTGTTCTACTTCCAACTTGAGAATATTTCACTCATATGGAGACGTCACCATTGCCGGTGAAGGCTGCAAATTTAGGCCTGTGCTCGGCACTCAGGGCTTTTAGCAGGGAGGATCTTTTTCGTGCCACACCTGCTGTGACACAGGGCCTCAGTTTTTCCGGTCTCATCTGAAGGACCGTCCATTCAGTCACCTCTTACGACACGCAAGGGGATGCTGGGGACCCCCACGGGTAATGAGGAATTAAGAAGGATTATGTATGAAAAGGATTTGAAAAACACTTGGAGAGCAACGGAAACCGCCGTTAGAATGTTCAGAACTTATACTGGAATGAAGCTTTTAAAGAGCTGACAAATGAATTTATCCCGAGGCCAAGACTAATTAATAACGGAGAGCTGTACAAAAACTACTTTAATATCTCTGAGACATGGACTAAGCAGATATCTCAGCAATTCTGACGGAGGCAGGAATATCATTCACGGATCTGATTTGGCTTATAAAAGTTGTTGATATTTTCCAGTGAATGCGTTTTTGTCTTATTCAATTTTAAAATGTGTTATTAATGGAATTGTGGAATCATTTAATAAAACAATTAATGACTTCTGAAATCGGTTGACCTCTTGATTTATCAACTCAGGGAATGTGATATTCACCTCGATCGTTGGCCTCGGTGAATATCACATTCCCTGGGTTGATAAATCAAGAGGTCAATCTCATCAGAAGTCAATAATTGTACAATAATGTCTGCCACAACAGGATTTAGTACCTCAGGGAAAAAAATGGGCATGATTGGTTAAATTGTTAAAGCTACAAAACTGTTTAAAGTGCTTCAGCCTTGGATTGTTCTTAGTTTTTCTTTTGTAACAAAGCAATCAAATCACTGGTAATTAAACAGGGAGCTCAAAAAATTAAATACATACCGGTAATGAAATTTTGTTTGTGAACAATGGTCACAAAGGTGCTTTCTCATACAAAATAGGTTTGCAAATTTAATATAATTGTTATAATTGATTCTTTGCTTCAACAAAAACTTTGCAGTAAAAAAAACCCCAACCATTGAATTAGCTTTGCAAACAAATTTTTCATATAGAAACACACAAAACTATAAATAGCATTGGGGCAGTTGGTAAGTTTGTATTAGTACAAAGTTTCTCTGAAAAAGTACCTATGAATTCAGGATTACACCTTGAAAGTCAAGGTCACACATGAGATACAGTTAGTCTAAAACCTTTTGGATGAAGTCCTAAGAAATGTTTGGTACAATGCACTTGATAATCATATACCAGGACACTGACTCTCATTGACTTCTACTAAGTAAACGTTGACTGTTCTGCATAAATTTTATTATATAAGGACTTTTCATATAAAATAAATTTTTGGGCAGGGGTGGGGGTGGTGGTATTGAGGGAGGGGTAATCCCTTCTCTGTAGTTTCTACTGCCATAAATATGAAATCAATGTACTAATGACATAAATATCATTATCAAACTGAAACCATGTTAATATTTTACAAATTTTATAAATCTGACAACAAAATGAGTTCATCTACCCAGCCAAACTAAAATTGCAAACAATCAGTTACTTATACAAAGACCAATAACAGTCTGCTCTATACTGTTGGCATACCTTTTGAGGGTCCATGAATGCGAGCCAGTCTGATGCATGTGTGGGGAGTAGTCCCATGGTCTGGCATTTATATGTTGCTAACACCAAACAAACAAAGTTTCCAAACATGTAAATGAACTTCTGTACATAGGCTTGAGATCCTTCTATCATAACAAATGCTGAAAACAATCCATAGCGACATATTATTATTAACAAAGATTAGACCCCGAAATGTTTATATCGTATTTATTTTAAAATTGAACGTTGTGTGTTAAAATGAAGATCTCATTAGATAGAATGCCTTTTGGCTTCAGGATCATTAAACAGACTTTGACTTAAGTCAAAATCATAGTTATCTGTAATATGTGCATAACATCATTTACATGTAAATGCAAAACTTCTTTTAAAAAAACACCACCCCCTTAAAAAAGTCATTCATCAGTTGCATTGGTCTCTGACAACATATATTTACAGTAGATTTCAATAGCTAATAAATTAATATATATGAGCCATGGGACTTTTACAAAGAGACCTATCTTTTCTCTTCATTAATTAACAACAAGTGTTTAATTAAAACTTACTGTTCTGTATGGAGATGAAGGCTTGAATGGGTTTGAAGAACATCATGCCGACCATCATAATAGGAAAGATCGAGATTGAGTTACCAGCCATCCACATGATGAAGAAATTCATTGGAATTTGTTTTAAGGGTCCTAGGGCAATGTCCCATGATCTCTGCAGAAAAAGTATTTAAAATACTCATCAAATTGACAGATTTCGTTTGCACATGGATGTAATTTAATGATTAAAAGAATGCTTGGAATACCATTTGGTAAATAAATTTTCAAAAAAGGTTTAAGTCCTACTACATTCAAATATCTCTAAGTTATCTTCAACGTGGCCCAAAAGGTCTAGGTTCTACAACAATTTTAGACCTTTTTTTAATATGACTCTTTAAGGTAATTTCCATGTTGTAGTACTGTACAATGGAAATGAAAATAAAGTTCCCTCTAGGATTCTTATTTCCGAACATGACATCAGAAAGTTATTTACCTGACTTTATGTGCCTACTCCATTTTATCTGTCAATACCTGTCCTGTCTAACCCAGTAAATCTGCTAATATTTGCTGCCTCTATTCAAATTTACCTACCAATTCTTGTCCATACCAGTTTGCCTGTCTATCCTGCATCATCTATCCCATTATACTTGTCTATCCTAGTGTACATGTGCCGTGTCTACTCCAGTTTATCTGTGTCTTGTCTATCCCAGTTTTCCTGTGCCTTGTCTATCCCAGTTTACCTGTGCCTTGTCTATCCCTGTCTACCTGTGCCTTGTTTTTCGCAGTCTACCTGTGCCTTGTCTATTCTAGTTTACCTGTGCCTTGTCTGTCCCAGTTTACCTGAGCCTTGTCTATCCCAGTTTACCTGAGTCTATTTTACCTGTGCCTTGTCTATTCCAGTTTAATCCTTGTCTTCACTCACCAGTTTACCTGTGTCTTCTATCCCCAGATTTTACTTTGCCTTGTTACATTTCCATTTACCTGTGTCATTTTTACCTGTTTCTTTTCTTATCCCAGTTCCTTGCCTTGGTCTATCCAGTTGAACTGTGCCTGGCTATCCCAGTATTACCTGTTCTGTCTTCCATATATGCTGTGCTTGTCTTTCAGTTTACCTTGAGGCTTGTCTATCCAGTTTACCTGAGTCTTTTTCTCTGTTTAACCGGGTCTTGTCTATCGTCCAGTTTTAACCTGTGCCTTGTCTATTCCAGTTTACCTGTGCCTTGTCTATCTCTCTATCCTGTGCCTGTTACTGTCTCCAGTTTACTGTTCCTTGTCTATCCCATGTTACCTGTGTTCTTTTCTATCGCCAGATTTACCTGTGCTTTTCTATTCGCCAGTTTACCTGTGCCTTGTCTATGTCCCAGTTTACCCTGTCTCTCCAGTACTGTCTATCCCAGTTTATACCTGTGCCTTGTCTATCCAGCTTTACCTGTAGTCTATTTTTACCTGTGTCTTTTCTATCCTAGTTTAACCTGTGCGTCTTCCTTTACTGTGCCTTGCATCCTCGCAGTTTACCTGTTGCTATTTACCTTAACCTGTGTCTTTCTATCCCAGTATTACCTGTGTCGTTGCTAATCCCCAGTTTACCTGTGCCTTGTTTCCAATCCAGTTTACCTGTGCCTTTTCCTATTCCCAGTTCTTACCTGTGTCTTTGTCTATCCCAGTTTACCTGTGCCTTGGTCATTCCAGTTACCTGTGCCTTGTCTAATTCAGTTTACCTGTGCCCTGTCTATTCCCAGTTTACCTGTGCTTGTCTATTCCAGTTTGATCTGTGCCGTTGTCTATTCGCAGTTACCTGTGCCTTGGGTCTATCCAGTTAGCTGTGCCTTGTTACTCCAGTTTTATCTGTGCGCTGGTCCTATTCCAGTTTATCTGTGCCTTTGTCTATTCCCGTTTACCTGTGCCGTTGTCTATTCCCCAATTTACCTGTGCCTTGTCTTATCCAGTTACCTTGTGCCTTGATATTGCAGTTTACTGTGCCTTGTCTATTGCCAGTATACCTGTGCCTTGTCCTTCTCGCAGTTGTATCCTGGTCTTTTCTATCCAGTTTACCTGTGCCTGTTCTATCCCAGTTTATCTGTGCCTTGTGCTATTCAGTGTTACCTGTGCCTTGTTTAATTTCCAGTATCTGTCACTATTTGACAAGTCTTACAGTCCAAGTTTACTTCCCATTTCCTTGTTAATGCTTAATTTCAATGTACTCTCAATAGTTTCTTTCGTACTTCAGTTGTCTAATTCCTACCCTACATGAGTTACCTTTCAACTACAGTTTACCTACCCTTGTTTATACCTATCTTTAACTATGTCACGTTTAAGCCTGTAGTATAATCCTAGGTTACCCGTGTTTAAAATCTTTGTCTAGTTTAAGCTGTCAATACTGCCTTTCATAAGTTTCTGGTCTGTGTCTTTGTCTGCTTTGTTCTGTTGGTCCCTGTGCTTTTCTGTATAACCTACTGGGGTCTAAAATCACAACTCTGCACCTGCCTTGGGTCAGATTTGATCTAAAATGATTACAGGAGGTATTTTTAAGTTGACCCCTAGCGTTATATGTTATGATAGATCAGGAAAAACAAGACAATGAATTGAACAGTATTTTGTGCATTGAGAAAAGTATGTAACAATTTAATGCTCTGATTAAGCCATTAGAGAAAGTATTTTACAAGCTATATTGACATCCTCCAGTCCTCATAGATCCGCATATATAAATGTACTTTCTGTCCTCACAATATGCATATCTGCAAATTGCATTGCAAGCATTGTTACAATAGTTTAAGTCTATCTGATAAGCATATATCGTGTGTTTTCAGTATTTCACATCCATAATTGTACTCCTTAAAATTTCTTAAGATCCCGCGTAAACATGTAGAAAACTAATTGGATTCCTCCTGTCCTTACAAGATACACATCTATAAATTGCAACAAGCATAGTACAAAAGTTCTAAGTCTATCAAATAGCCATCGAAAGGGTGAGACGTTTCTTTTAGTCGAATTTCTGTGGATAGTTGGCCAATTTGACGATCTATGTATGTGGATATTACCAGATAAGGTAAATAATACAAAGAGACATCAATCTTGTGATTGCATAAAAATAATCAAGCCACTATCATTAACATCCATTATGTTGCTTCCAATAAGGTTATCTGGGTCAGTTTGTCTCTATCTATATATATTGTATTTCCACCTGCATCCATCCTTTGTCTAAATACATACACTGTAAAATAAGGCAATGGACAGGTTGCGAAGCATGAAACACATCAAAGCTATAAGTCTGTGGTAGGAACAGGTTTTAGTATGACCATGATAAATAATGTGTAAGTTTTCTATATCGAATAAAAGAAAACTCACCTTCCAAAAAATTGGTTCATATTACAGTCGTTTTGCCCAGTTCCGGATCATGGTCCTACTTCCGTCATCACACCTTTGGAATTATTAGTGTTAACAATACTTAATTATGAAATAGATTTCTCCTTGACAAAGGCATCATGTTAAAATGATACTGAGGGATAACAATAACTGTTGCTAAATTTCCTATCCATCCCGGTTATTACTTGCAGAACGTTTTTATATAGAACATAACGTAACTTCTGAGCATCTTGTCTATTTACGGCGCTTTTGGAAAAAACATCGCGCTGACGTAAAACGTCATGTCACTAAAGTATATATCAACATTAATTGCACAACATTATGCATTTTAATGATATAGTCTTTCAGCAATCTAATTATAATTATGTCTTCAAGATATATTGATTGTCAAGATGGCTTACGAAAGAAAACGCTACCTCATGTCCAATTCCCGGATCAAAGGTTCGTGGTCAACTGCTGTCATTCCGGTCATGTTGAACTTAGTTTAATATTTCTTAAGCAACATGTTGAAATCATTAATTAAGTTCTCTTGATTTATAGTATGTAAATGTATTGATAAGCATTAGGCTTACAATTTTTTTTGTTGGTAATGAACAAAGACTATCGTTTCTCAGATAGATTACCCCTCCCCCCTCGCGGTGAAACACATTATAAAAAAAATTGTATAAGAATAAAGTTGGACAGTAAATTAATACTAAATATTGTATTCTTGAATTATCTTCTTGGTAATCAATATTCAAAAGGTATACTGTAGTTTATTTAATTTTTATGCCTTTGTTGTTTTTAACAGGTTATTCATCGAGCTTCGATCCCACTCTCGCACACCATACGAAACGGCGAAGGTAATTGTTACTCATTGTGGATATTAATGAAATATCATGAAGCAGACTCAGAGAAAATGAATTATCATGTTAAAATAAGAAATAAGTTTAAAAAATGCTGGCAATTAGGATAAGCCCGTCAACGCAAGTTGAAATAGTTGTTTCCATATACGTCAAAAATATAGTAAGATTACTTTACACTGGTCGTTGAGCGTTTTGATTTCTACAGAAACTAGTTATATAACATACAGATAATTCTTGATTTAAAGTTGGGAAGCGATTGAATGTCGGATGCGGCATCATTACAACCGTTCGAATCGACTGCTGTTGTTTCAAACATCTCCCGTGATCCGATAAAAGACTGGGCATGTAGTCGGGAAGCTGACCTAATGAACTCGGTATAGGAAATGCAAAAATCGATTGATATTACAACAATTTTCGATATACTTCAATGTTTATCTTTCGAACAGAGTAACTTCTATCCTCTCACAAGAAAAATGACAACCAAAATATCTTTCTTGAATTACAGACCGTCAGCATCGTTAATTTAAAAGCTGTGATCCGGAACTGGCCTAAAGACTGTACATGTATATTCAACATAATAGGGTGAATGGACCTGGCCCTGGGCGAATAAGTTTTGACAGTGAAAGGGCAAACAAACATACATTCCTCCAAAAGTAAGGACATAGCTGGCCCCTCTGTGTCCATCTCTTATACTTCACATCAGTAGTTCTTATAAATGTTTTATGATATGTAACCATATGGTTATGAGGAGTTTCAGATCAAAATGTGCTTAGTCCCTGTGCTTCAGCCTAAGATACAAATGTCTGTACAATACTTACTGTACTGGTATTTTTTTTTTTTTTTGCACGTTTAGATTTTGCATAAATTAATACAAAGGCTAAATCATATGCCATAGTATACTATTAAAATGCAAAGTTTGAATATAGCCTAATGAAAAAAAATTATGAAATTTAATTCCTCGCAGAACTTGAGGGTAATGTAGAGATATTCATAAAATTAATAAATTATATTATTCACCTTCCATGTCCAATAAAATCAATTGACCATTTGTGAAGCCTTCTTTTCGATGACATGATTTTTCTCCGACCTAAAATTTTTGGTAACAACGATCCCGATCTTTAATGTTTTTACTTTTTTGTAAATTACTCTCATTCATTTGTTTTCAAGATCAATTTAGAATATCAATAAGGGATATATATATATTATACAATAGATATCTATCTTTCTGTTCAAAGTAAATTGAAAACAACACATTTCCAAGTTTGTTTTCGTCATTTAGTGAAACCGGAAGTGAATCAAACTCCATTATTTCCCCGCGAAGAAAATGGAGTAGTAGGAATGCAGCACAACGTTTTTATTGGTGAAGACGCAGCATAAGTAGATATATATTGTGCTCCAACGCTCTGTTGACGAACTGAAAGGCATTTGTTTTGAATTACATTTGCACATTAAAGGAAATTTTGTAAGTATAGTTAATTAAAGAAACCGCATTGCAATGAGACAATAGCCATGCGCATGATCAAATTAACCAAATAAAAATTAAAGATTTCCACTTGTTTTTTCTCGAAAAGTAATTTTGTTTTCAATAATGTGTGATAGAATCGATGACTTATGAGCATGATCGGATTGAAGTAAAACGAGTACGAAAATGTGTTCGTCCGCGTTGCCTCGATTTAGGGTAAATTAGTGTTTTGTTAATTTGATGCCAGATGGTATTTTGAATAGGGTTTGATCAATGATTCACCGTAATATATAAATTGTAAAGTAAATGAAATATATGACAGAAGATCCCATGAAATCTTAACTTGTGAATTATTGGTGTTACCAAGTCAGGATCACTTCCCTTTAGCGAGTTCTCACTAAAATGGGTTTATCCCTCTCTAGAGAGAATATACAGGTGTTTTGCTTCTTCTGAACTCATGCATTGCTCAATAAGTGCGACAAACCATGGGTCTAACAGGAATTACCTTAATAGAAGTAATAACTTAAGACGAGAATTCTTTAATATGTTGACGGTACTACCGTTGTGCAAGTGAAGACCCTAAAACTAAAACATCTTGCAAATAAAATTAGCCTCTTCATTTAACGCGGAAAAAATGACACAGTTGATGTGAACAGTTGCATTGTGACGTCGTAATTGTCGACATGAACAGTTGCATTGTGACGTCGTATTAATTAGCTGCAGTGTTTTGTTTTCTTTCAAAATAAGCAATTTATCAACAACAGCAAAACACACTAAGTATGAGAAAGCTTGCTTGGATTTTAAAACATTTGTAGTACTTTCCAAACATCGTATCTATTTTATATACAGAGTTGTTAATGATGTATACCGCAGAAGGGATAGACATTAACTTTTTGCTATCCACGTTGTCCATCGGGCAAGTATACTCAAACTTTCACTTGTCCGAATGAAAAACTTACTTGTCCAAAATTTTTTAACTATATAAAAGAATTAAATAAAAACGCATCTCAAAGTGTGAACAAATTGGGTTTTTACAATTCCTCATAAAAATGTTCCCAGATGTTTTCAATTCGGTATTCGTTTTACCGTAAGAAATCAAAGTGCTGGCAGCGATAGCAATAAAGCCCTTACGCTGATTTTCACAAAATGTACATGTACGTTAGTCGTTTACAAAGCACAGTCCTGGGCCTAAGGT
>CAJDSM010019392.1:0-15243 GCA_903981925.1 Ostrea lurida
TAGATAACCACTTTGGTCCAAGCTCATAAATCCTATACGAATACAAATGAAGTTGGCAAACACAACCCCTGATATACCAGAGGTGGGATCAGTTGTAGGAGAAATAACATTCCCTGTCGACGGTCCTCTATTTTGATCAGCTGACCGGCGTAATGCGTAGTACAAAATCAGCTATAAAAGAAATGCCTAACAGTGGGATCAAACACGTCACACAAATTTGACCTAATGTATGGGTATTTGCAACTAGATCGTCATAACACAATAGAAATTTGCAAAATGCTGACTGTTGAAACCCCTTTAACATCAACTTGTTGTAAGAAAGCCTGCCTCATAAAAACTGATCATACGTAGAAGAAGATCTTCATACGAATCGGTTGAGAAATATAAAACATCACATGCAGGTTATAATAGAATATGTAAGTATCCGCTCCAATGTAAAGACAAAGATAACGAACAGTATCATATCTCGTAATCCTAAATAGAATACAAAACAAGAGTGGCAAACACACCCTGGACATACAAGAGGCGGGATCAGGCCTAGAGGAGTAAGCATCCCTGTTACCGGTAAACACCCGCCATGAGCCCATATGTCTTGATCGGGTAACGGAACCAATCCTAGTCAATCAGTGTGTGAATAGGGCCTAAAACAATGGCTATAAACACATCAGAGAGCATTTACTCAATGGTATCATATTGCGTAAACTAATCATAATCCAATCAACAGCTTGCTGTTCTGTCAAAACGAAGATTTCTTAATTTCAAAAGTATTCAAGAAATTTTAAGCAGAGAATTGATAAACCATCAGTTTGACAAAATACTTCGACTGACAAAATTCTAGTTACATTCACTATTCAGACTACAATTTAACAACATTACTGATATTTTGACTAAATGGATTATAAAAAAGCCACTTAAGATCAAATTAATAAAATTCCTTGTAGATATTTACAATTCGTCCCAAGTACACTTTCACTCCTATTATAAGATTTCTTGCTTTCCAGATTTAAACAGCTATTTGTAAAGAATTCCACCGTTTATACCGGTAATGCAATTTAACGACACCCCACCCACCCCCTCTGTATGACGTACATAAAGAGGACTCTCTCACCGTGTGCTGTATTAGGATTCTAGGTTCCAGTGACAGAACCTTAACAAATTGTCGGTTTTTCTATGAAAGCGCATAATTACAATCGATTTTAAAAAACTTGGTTCTGAATTCACATTTGATTTAATCATACGATATCCAATCCCTTTCAAAAAGATGTAATTCCTTAAAAGCCACGCTTCGGGTTTAAACACATTGATATCTTCAATATAATTGCGGACGCAATGAATATGAGCTACGTACCCATACTGATCCCAAACCTCACAAAACTCCTTACAAACAGCATATATTGCTGGATCTGCGTCATTGTTTTCCAAGACCTCTATCTTTGCTTCGTACAAAATAGAACTGCTAAAAACTTTATTGGCCACAACAATTTACATAGTGTTGTAAATTAGATGTGGATTCTAACAAATTCCAATCAACTTTTAGTAAATTTGAAATCGCACACTTTTCCTAAATCGACAGCAAAATTACGAATTTCAATACTTTTACAGACCCCATTCCTTACGATGAATCAAAGTATGGAATTTTGACTTCATAGACAACCGCTGCGCCAATAGAAGTGGAACACAGAACATATCCATGTCTTCTATCAGCCATAAAATTACTTTGTTTAATACCACTATGATCTACGCACAAGTACTCTGATAAATAAGATTATTAAGGTTCCTTACTGACAATATCTTTGTAGTCCTTGGATTCCACTTCCACCATTTCTTGGAATTCCCAGGGGATGAATTGTGCTCCTTATTGGTTCGCCACAGTTTTTTTAAATTCGTACGAAGCAGAATATTATTCAAAAGTGCATATAGAGAAGGGGACCGCCAACTATATTAAGATACGTCGACATTTTATCTATTAATATATTTATTTTGATCCAAATGTCGATTCGATATATCTCAGTAACTCGTAAATTAAATGAACACCAAGAATCCATCCACATCTGCCCATATTTGGACCAATTCCTGAACAATTGATATCAACGCAAACTAACAACTAAACTTTATGACTACCAGTTACCTCAGCGTCTCCATCGTCAGCTTCCCATATTTATGTAGTGATATTCCACATCACCTGCATATGTGTTTATGTCACTCTACTGATCGGACATGCGAAAGCGTTTCTGCGTATGATTAGTTTTTAACGAACAGCTTCTGACAAATGAGTTGATGTTACAGGCGTTTCGACATTCTTTTAGTCAGCCATTTGCAAATTCGATTGTTAATTTACAAATATATCTGTCCATAGGTGAATGCTCTTTTACGTGCTTCATGACACAAGTTAGGCCTTTAAAACGATGTTTACTATTACTCTATTCGCCTTATCAAAATAATAGGGCTCGTGGCGGTGTGACCGTCAGCTTTTTACACTCCAAAGCACAGGATCCCACCTCTGGTATATACAGGGGTCCGTGTTAGAAGCCAGCTGGAAACCAACTCTAGAAATTAATGCCTTAGAAATGTACACCGATCCTCTTAAAGTAAAACCCTCAATCTCAACACTGTTAAAAATTCCGCAAAATATGAATCTAAAATGCCGTGGGGCACACCCACAACACTAATTGATTTTAGAAAAAAACTTTCAAAATAAGCTGAACAAGTTAGTTGGCGTCTCAATTAACACCATATGCAGTTAATAATTGGGATGTGACGATTGAGAAGCAAAACTCATTCCTGTTGTCGTAAGTGAGTTGTTAGTTTGTCTGTTAATGTCCATTATCCAATAATATATATATATTATATATAATATATAATATAATATATATAATATTATATATATAATATATATATATATATATAATATATATATATATATATATATATAGATAATATAGTACAGTGTATATACATATATACAAAACAGATTGGAAAGACTCTGGGTGTTTTTTTATTTCAATTCACGGGATAGTATGAATGAAAATGATTATATTAATAGACAAAACGTCTCATATATCACATGTAAATGCTACAGCTGAGAATTTCTTTCTTCTCCTGTAGAAGCTTTTAAATAAATCTTGCGCGTAAGAATGTAAAAATAGTCAGATAACGTTCGAGATCAATAGTACCTATGGGATCCAACAGGGTGTTGGAAACCTAATCACCAAAGAATTAAAAAAATATTCTTTACTTTTCTTCAATAAAAACCACAGTCGAACAATTTGTAAATGTTACATGTAATGTGCACGCAATTCACAGCTGCGGAGATTCGAAATTTTTCAAACAACGTCTGTCCCGGGTGAAAGCAAAGATATCTAAATAGATAGAAACACTTTTTTTTTTGAAAATCATACCAGGAACCACAAGAAAAGAATGCACAAGTCACTCATGTAGTGCAAATTCAAGTTTGTGTACCAACACAACCGTGCGGCACAAGGTGGATTTGGATTATTTCAAAAATTTAAACCCTCTTAAGAATACCAAGGTTATACCTAGTCTATTTGCAAGTAGCTCACTTAGTATAGTATTTAGGTTTTCCTAATATGTTCCCCTAGAGAGATGTGGGGTCAGTCGGCTTTATATTTTACATTACTGCTAGCATATTCCGTTAAAATGTATATTCCGAAAAAAAGTACATTGATATATTATGTGATTATTGTCACTAAGTTAGATCAAGATTGTTAACACTTAAGACCCCCAGCGTTCAGATAGACAGCGGGGTGGGGTACTTTTATTTTGAATAAACAAACAGGAAGAATTCATTGAAAATCTCGCAAAACACCACATGCAAAATTCACATTTGATATGCAAGAAGCTTTTGTGTAGTGCAATTGTTGCAATACTCAAAACATGACCCAGCGTGGGTCAAGAATTTGTTTTAATGTTTCATGAGCGGAAAAATATTACTGTTTGGGAACTATATGATGCATGCACTTCTAGTTTATTTGTGGCGATATTCCCAAGAGATCCAACGCTAAGGTGGGAAAATAACCTGTTCAGGAGATCAACCTCTTATTACCTTGCTTTGGTCACTGAGGAAATTATAGACTTGTTGCTAATTGAATAATGAAGGGAAAGAACACGTGTGCGCTATAACTTTCATGTATTTGGCGTTATTTATGATAATTATGGATCTTTAAAAATATTGAAAAAGAAAAAATGAATGTCGAAAACAAAATTGGTGCGCTATTTGAAATTCACTCATACTACATGTAAGTGATAAATAGAATGAAAACAATGTGATTATGGCCAAAAATAATAACGTTTATGTATAGTGATACCCGAGACTAAAAAGTTATTGCTATTAGTAGAAGGATGTTTTTTGTTTTCTATGTGACTGTTTTGCAAGTCTTCCATGTAGATATGGGTGAGCGTCATACATACCAGATTTGGTATTAGAGATGTGATCCACAAATGTCTGATCGGGTTGCGGGTACAGTTGCGCACAAAATTAATACAAAACTTATTATCTTCTTTTCTTGAAGGACGGATACATAGATGAAGTGATTACTAGCTCCGACAAGCACTTCCTTTCTGTGTGACTGCGTAAGAAAATGCATATGTGAAAATTCTTTAAAATGCGTTCGCGTCCAATGGAGATATTTTTTCTATGCATCTAATTTACGTACGAAGTTAACAATATAACAAGAATTAAACAAACAAGAAAACTTAATGAAGGAATGATACAAGACTATTACATGCTTTTATATGATATTATTATTATGTCAGTAAAATAATTCTCTTTCTTATTTCCGAAAACCAAAACACATCCGTTATTCTATGTTATTGTTTGGTTTTCTGTTGCGGTGGAGGACTAAAATTATGTGGATCTAAGGTAGGATAACACTTAGGTCTCCCATATGTCTTATTCGGAAGACTTGAAACAGAGCTTATCGGATAGACTTAAACAGAGCTTATCGGATAGACTTGAAACAGAGCATATCATAGACTTGAAACAAGCTTATCGGATAGACTTGAAACAGAGCATATCGGATAGACTTGAAACTCAGTGTTAAGACAAATGTCCAAATTAATTTCGCTGTAAATTATCGTGGCCGGATGACTGAAACTGTTATGTGCATATTTCAGAACAGAAGATCCAATTATTTTCTACTAGTTAGTGGTGAATCTAAGTGAGGCTGCCGTGTTTGATATAAAATAGCTTGTGAAACACTATTCAATATGCGTTTCATATAGACAGTAAAAACTTTTGTAAAGATCGCATATTGTCAAGGACATAGGGGATCATTTTATTTTCTACAAGTTAGTTCTAAAAGGGTTGATGTATTTAATAGCCTTCGTAATTGAAACACTTATTCTACAATATAACTTATCGGATAGTCTTGATATTTTAATCTGAACTTATGTCTACATACTAAAATTTACAAATGTATTAAACGAATTACTCTCTTCATTGTCTCTACTTGTTTATGCCATTTGGGTCTGATCGGTAATAATATAGTATAACACAGTTGTACAAGAGGCTTTTAATCGTGTAAAGACATCTCCATTATGGTGAAAATATTCTCTGGACGTAAAACAATAAAATAATCAGATCAATCGGTTTAATTATAGGGCATGGTTTTTGATCTTGTGAAAGAAAATTTATTTCGAGTCTTGGAAAACAAGACGCATATTTTGTTAAAAAAAACACTCGATTGCCCACAAGTACTCTGAAATAGATATTAAAGAGCATGATTTTGGGTTCTTGGAGATAAATTTATATATCTTTGGAGACTAGTCTTCCAACAACCGCTGTATTCCTATGCACACTAATGTCCCCCTTATTGGCAGACTTATTTTTTATATGCATATGAAGCAGAATTTGACAAAAACTGTTACGGGATAAAATCAAAAAACACTTTCAACCTTACATATTTAGGTATAGGATAATGATGTGCTATCAATTAACAACAAATTTTCATAATAGTCCATTTATATATTCTCACGAACTCAATATAAAGACAGCACAGAATCTGATATAGCTGCTTCATATTTAAATTTTACTTAGCATTGACACTAATGGCAGGACTGAACAACGAAATATATGATAAGCATGATGATTAAACTTTGCAATCATTACTTTCCCTTTCTATGTAGTAATTATACCACTATCACCTGCTTACTAGTACATCTCCAATTGATTCGATACCCAAGAGCATGATATGCGATGAGACTTTTAAAGCGAGCCAACTACTAAACAAAAAGTTGATCTGCAGTTATTAACGAAATCTCGTTTAAATCTAATTTCCAAACTCTACGTCGCTATAATACCTTGTTGCGATTACAAAGATCACTAAGTCATATGTAAACTGATTTGTTTCATACCTTGTTTAGACTGTCAGTTTCCTACTAGATTGGACTACGGTAATCCATTTATTTTATTTCGACTAAGGGCTCACCGGGTGTAACGTCAGCAGAGATGCTACTCCTCCACGCACCTGATCACACTTCGCTTTTGTCGGAGTCGTGTTGCCCTACACTCGATTTTGATCCGAGTTTTTTATATATTGTTTGGATTATATTACGTTAACACGATGTTACTCGCCTATTCGTATGTAATTGAATAGGTACTGTTGTTTTGTAAGGGATATCTATTTTGCACTTTCAAAAGGGCGGGTACTACACATAAGTTGTGTTTGTGGGGTGACACAGTCGTTTACCTGCAGAATAATAGTTTTCCCTGTTGTAACGATGAAATACTTTGCTCTTGAACTTTAGTAAGCTTAATCCACAGGGAGGAATATTCTATGTTTCTGTCTTCAGCTTTCGATTTCAGTCTAGGACTTATCGTGCATGCGCTCCTCTCTCCTCTAAGTATGTCACACAATTATTAGAATTTTATCATGCAACGAAACATTCGGATGAAGACCGGAAAAACCGATGCCCTGCACAGCATGCGTTGCACGATAAAATCCCTCCCTGCTCAAAGGCCCTAGTGCCAGCATAGCCTAAATTTTGCAGCCCTTACCGGCATTGTGACGTCTCGTATGAGTGAAATATCTCGTGGACGTAAAACAATAAAATAATCAATCAAGCTCTACTCACTCAACATTCAACATGGTTTTACTCGTTACTGCTAAACAATGGGGTGAATTCGCGAGAACTGGAGTAACCGATTGTTGAACTACATGTATTTAGTAACATGAACCTGATCTGAAGATGCGTGACCAGGTATCGTTTTGTTACGCATCTGTAGCCTGTTTTTATATTTCAATTATTCAGTCATTTTAAATATCAACCACACTTCAGAAAATATAACGCGTTAGGATCAAAAACAATTTCATTGCATTTCTTCTTCCATATATATGAATTTTCATTTTTATCCTTTGAACTATAAAGCTTCCTGCTTTCCGTAAAATGTGGTCCTGTTACAGACATTCTTGTTTCCAGACAGGTATTGCCTGTATTGCATTTATCTCTGCGGTGGTTTTATGATATTTTCCTCCAACATGCTGAACCCCATATTTATGTCGCATCAGATCTGTTTCCATATTAGAGAAATGCAGCACATACAATGTACAAAATAAATTCCTCAAAGGTCGCTATTGACTTTATGCTTATGCATAATACGATGCTATCCTTAATTTATTAAAGAAAATCCTTATTCATTTCTTTTTATGATCGATATGATTTTTAGCTCTATGTTACAGGAAAAACATGTTGAAATTTCCATATCCTTCTTTAGTTCAGATTGAAATATTACGAATTAGAATCAAGACCGAAACATTGCAGGAAAATAGTTAATTACACTATATATCTTTGAACAATTTGACTCTTACAGTAAATCAAACATGATTTTGTTAATCAATTAATGTCATCAAATAAGCAGTATTCTGGATCCAAGTCGACGAATTCAAGTGCGAATTATGTTAAGAATAGATATTTACATGTCTCTGGTATATTTAGCATTTGATTAATATGATTACGTTTAGCACTTGTTTACTTGCCATTTTATATTTCATCATTTGAATTTACTTTCCATGAATTTTGAAAACTTTACTGTAGGGATGAAGTCCAGAGCTGAGGTTTCGGGTCACTATATAACGCTATACTTCTAGGGAATTCTTATGTAATTAAACATTGCTATAAGAGGAGGATACGAGAGCTTATTTAACCATATTCTAAGAGGTACGCCTAGTAATGCAGTTTCAACTTTTTTCGTGACAACGCAAAACTTGCTTGATAAGTTTTCGTGTATTTTATAACAAATTGAACGTGTAACTTTCATGTAATAAGTTTTTGAGCTAAATTCTTGCGAAATAACGCGACATTTCCGCATTATAACGCGGAAACTATCATAAAAACTAGATTAATAAATACATGTACTTTATTTAGTAATGGAAAACAGGAATGAAGGTTACTGGTTCTTATTTCATAAGTGCATGCCTCTGATGATGTGCTGAGTCTTTAATTCTTTAATTTTAAGGACACGCGTGACATTTCTCAATAATATACAGTTTATCGTTACATTCATTTGTGGTCTATGTTAGAGCTACATGTAACATCTAGTCAACTCTTATGTATTGTAGAAGCTTAAATATTGGCACATGTTGGCTTTCAAAATTCGCGCACAAGTTCGCCAATTTTTAAACCCAAAATGCACCAATATTTCCCAATGTAAGTTCAATAACCCTCTAAAAGTATTTCAAATAAAAACACGAAATTTACATAAGACGAATTAAGATATCAGAAAGATTCTTATTGTCATAAAATCATATACTGAGGCGACAACACTCCAAAATCGCAATGACCACAATCAAATAATCCAAATTTCTATAATAAATCAAGAGACGAAAGCTTTGCGGTTAAGTTCAACTGTAAAGCAAAGTATGTTTATTTCATATCCTCTTTTTAATATTTATAAACATAGTAAAAGTCCTTTTCTAATTTCCACATTCCTTGATCTGATCTCCTGTCATTGTACAAGTGACCTCTAAATTTCTTTGCAATGTGTGGTGATGGTATTTCGGAGATCTCATTATGCTATAATAAATGTTTCAAATGTCGTTCATTAACTTTTCCTGACATCTTCATTAGAAACCAACATAGAACTGGCGAATCTCTGTGGTTAAATCTTTATTTTTATTTTATAAGCCAAGTTATTCGATATGGTTTTTTTGGAAATCTTTAAACGGAAGAATGTAGACTTTGTCTACTAGATACTTTTTTTAATTGAGTCTGATGGAATTACATTGATAAATAGGTTGAGTTGGGATGATGCTCTCTCATTGTCATGTTTTGCAATAATCTAATTTCATTCCCGTTTTCCCTCTCTATGAACAGTTACGTATATGAAAATTGACGTTGATTTGAAATGCTGTGTTTATACTATATAATATACTGTAACTTGGCAACACGAAGAAATGATATGGACACGTGCAGTTTCAGTGTTCGTGATGAGATACAGGCGTGTAGAACCTGACCCATACCCTCCTATTTTGACAACTTTAATGTTACGTTATTGTCACATGCAAAGACAGTTATCTTCACATATTGCCCCCCCCCCCCTTTCCTAACTTTTTTTGAAGAATTCGGATTATTTAAAATTTAGGCAATAGAACATCTTTTAGGGGTGTTTTTGCATTTCAATAAATTGATATTTTAGACAATTGTGTAGTCAACTTCTCCGTGTTTGAGATGGTTTAATTAAAAGATGATATGCAATACGGTGGATATTAGTTTATTTCTTTACCACACGATACACCTGCATTTATACCTTATAATATATGATACATGTACACATGACTTCAGAATACATCCGAATCATTGGGAGTAAAAAGTTGCATTTCTTTCGGTCGAAGTTGGAAATGCTACTTCCTGAAAATTGCTAGACAAATTCATAGATCTTATCATATTTAGAAATCTGTACTGTGGACATGAAACTTTAGTCGTCATGAAAACCTTGAGTTCAACAGATTTGTACTTTTCTCGCATTATACTTCCATAATGATTGGATAATATTACTAAGTAAACACTGATTGGATGATTTTTATGTTTTGTTGAATTTTACTATGTAATATTTCACACACATGCAATGAACATCAGGTGAATGAAAGCCATAACATAATCTAATGGGTTTAGAGCTTGTATTTACATCTATCATAAGCTCTTATCTAACGTCTAAGGGAAATCGAAAGCTGTTTAATTGGCGGAAATTTTGCATTTAATAACAAAGTTATAACTTTGTTCTGGGGGAAAATAATGACACAGATTTGTAATCCTAATATATGTTATCATGCTTTAAATCATGGTCATTTACTATATTCCTATCATGTTTGGCATTTTACTGTACGAGGCGTGAAAAGTGATCGAGTGCTTTGTACGGTGTTAGAAAGATTTTGGAGGTTTAAATTTTGACCCCAGACGCCGGAATATGAATTTCAGAAAAGGTTATTTATGAATCGTCTCAATACTGGCTTATACAAAACATAGGGCATTTCAATTATGTGGTTTAACATTCTATATGCGAAATTAAATCAAGAGACTTGGAGGAATGCATAACAATCTTGAGTACTTTACCGTAATTTCGCAACAAAAAATGTAATCAGTTAGCATTCCTATGAACCCTCGAGGGATTGGTCTCCTTTTGGCTTTGGCTTGTGAACATTTTGGATTATTAATAGTTTCCATAAAGTTGTGAGGGTTCTCGTGCAATAAAACTGTAGAGCTTCCACGGTCATTGTCAGTGTTATGCTACATTATCATCGCTTTTATGAAACTTGTGTGTTTGTGGTAACTAGGACATTTTAGAATTCATCTCCGCGGGTAACTTACTAGCTCAGTTGTGTACACGATGCAGGATTGAACCGAATATTTTTCAAAAAGGAATTACGATCGGCTTTTCCTTCAAAAGATTCACTTTTGAGATATGTTCGCATATTCTCATTTCGTTAATGATTGTGGAAGTTGTCGATTATTAAGCATTTTTGTTTAGATAGTCATTTTCTGAATAAAGATAACCTTTAACAAGTCCATGCATATTATTAGTCCTCCGGTTTGTAACGAGGGACTATAGCTTTTATTTGTTGTTGTCTGGTCTTCCTCTCTGTGTCTGTCGCCATTCTGTCCCGTTGGTTTTCCGAATTTTTTTCTTTATGCTTGTGAGGAATTATTTGAACTTGCAGGGTGTTTTCAGAGTGTCAACTACGATCAAGATTTGAATTCATCAACGTTTGGTGGGCAGGTGTGAAAGACATAATTTTTTACATTTTCACATTTCAATATCATCGGGATTGGGCTCGTGCTTTGGAATGGGAGGCTGTAAAATTAGGGACCTCTAAATTTGACCGCAATTCACAAACTCGCCCGCTGAGTTCGTATGTAATTACTTCATTGATGTTAATTTTAAAATCTTCATGTAACGGACACAAACTAATTGCATGTGAATATATAATGAATTGCAACGCCAGAATTTTTGTTGTCGGCGAGTGCAATTGGATCGGGCTGTAGCACGTGGTGTTTACTCGATTTCTCGGCAATTCCCTTAATCAATGTGTACAGCTTTGTAAGCGTTACAAATACAGTAAATGAAAATGCAGCATATGCAAGTCACCTTATTGTGTTTTTTTGTGTTAGCATATGCACAATTATTCCCTTCCTCTCATGCTTTGGCTTAAACTCCAGGTAAGTGTTCAACGTTGCCTAGTAGTTTCGAATTAGATTATGTTTTTTCCGATTAATCAATTCGATCAAAATTACTGAGTGATTTCGAATCTGAGAATTTTACTACTGAATATCCAGGGCTGTGGTTATTTGAAAGTTTATGATTTAAGATTGGTGCTCAGGTTATTACCTTCATGCTTATGAAATGAAGTTAATATCATTCCTCCAATAACATTTTTCTTTTAAATCCAATATGTTCATCTGTATGAATATCGAAACATCAACTAATTATATTGGCATGTATAACGTATGTTTTTGAATTCAAGGTCAGATCAACAGCATTTATAAACGATCAGTAATAATGGGTGGTGCCGGTAGGGACATGTATTGGCTTATGCAATACTCTCAGAATCTTGTTTTCTTTATTTCAGGTATCTGTATTCAATGTACTTTTTGTCATGGAATTTGTATTGACAGAGAGAGAGAGATTGGGGGGGGGAGACAATGTATATTATTAGCTCTGTATATTTGCACACAGAACGATGTACTTACAACGGTACGTAAACCACCATTTTGTCTTTTATTCAGTTACCAATATCCTTGAAAGAAATTGCACCATAGACAAGAATTTAGTGCAAAGCTCGACAGCAGGTGCTCTAAACAGCAATGTAAAAGTGTCTAAAACAAATGTTTATTTTTAGTATAAATATGCAAAGAATTCGTAGAAAGTGAATTTGTCTTTATGTTGTAAATCATTCAGGCAATATTCCTCGACATCCTTCCTTTTATCTTCCCCCAATGACGTGCTCTCTCGTGCTCTATAATTATTTTTGTGCGGATACAGTCAGTCATTTTAAGATATAAATAGCACGCGACCATTTTAGCATGTTCCACTGATGTCTGAGGAATGAGATGAAAAATCCTACGAGACTGTTTTAGATGCTCGTGCCATTTTTCAGTGACTTACTAGAATCAGAATTAATTTTTATTTGTACAATTTAATGAAAATAAAAAAAAATATGGTGGATAGAACTAACCAAATAAGGACTTTGTAAAATACGTAAATTTCCATAAGAAGTCGAGCCAACAAAATTCATCACAGGACCTATTTATCAAGCAGGCATTTTTTATTTTGCCATATACCAAATATCATTGGTGGGCGTTTGTACACGGTCTTCAGATCAATCGTGAATTTTCTGAAATTCATCTTTGAGTGGAACTGTAAATCAAACCCCCGTATTTCCAATAATTGTGACAAGCACTGCCTATTTTTCATATATTTCAAATATGGGTAAAATGACAATAATTTGGTATTATAACTATAAATAACCTTGATTAATATACACGAATTTATATAATCATACATTAATACATAGCCTAGTATTCATACAGTACAATTTACATTTTCACAAAGAAAAATGCGCAAAAAACCTGGTCAACAACATTAAATGTTTTCCTTTATTACCATTGACTGGTCGCAATTTAGCTCCATGGAAGATCGTTCGCTTCGTAACCTGCAGGTTGTGAGTTCAAGCCAAGCTCGTGACCTATTGGTTGGTTGTATATTGTTTTACGTTTCTCTCGAGAATATTTCACTCATATGGAGACGTCACCAAAATGCGGTGGAGGGCTGCAAATTTAGGTCTGTGCTCGACACTCAGGGCCTTTGAGAGTGAGGGATCTTTACCGTGACACACCTGCTGTGACACGGGACCTCGTTTTTCCGGTCTCATCCGAATACCGCACACATTCAGTCGCCTCGTATGACCATGCAAGGGAATGCACCTATTCTAACCCGGGCCCCCACGGGTCAGCTTGTGACCTATGACGTAAAGCTCGTGACCTATGACGCAAACATAGCAACATGTAGTGAACACTCGGCATTTAGAAGTAAGAATCGTTGGTCTTTCGGATATAACCTTAAAAACGCCTCAATATGAGTGAAAATTTTTCGACGCAACATAAAAGAAACAAACAAACAATGACATGATAGCTCTTGCTTGGTTTGGTAATATCCGTAGAGCACAGAACTTGACCAGGAATACGTTATCAAAATTCTAACCTTCCTGGTATCATATTTAAACTTACAAAAAATAAAATTGGCCCCAGGTCTGTGCCCTACAAAATATTTATACCACCCAAAATAAACTATCATTTGTGCAGAAAACTAGAAATACTGTAAGTAAAACTCACAAAGGATCATACTCCCACCAGCCCCATATGAGTCTCTAAACCTTGAATATGGCTCGGACACAAATACAAGTTTGACCTTGAGAGTTAACAGAGGTTATGAATGTACACGACACATTCCTCTCATGATGATACAACCACATGCCAAATGTAATCCAAGTTTGAAAATCATACCTTTGCCCTTGAGGTCAAGGTCATATATAGGTTGATTGATTATTTATTGTTTAACGTCCCACAGAGAATATTTCACTCATATGGAGACGTCACCAATGCCGGTGAAGGGCTGCAAAATTTAGGCCTATGCTCGGCACTTAGGACCTTTGAGCAGGGAGGGATCTTTATCGTGCCACACCTGCTGTGACACGGGGCCTCGGTTTTTCCGGTCTCATCCGAATGACCGCCCCATTCAGTCGCCTTTTACGACACGCAAGGGGATGCTGAGGACCTATTCTAACCCGGATCCCCACGGGGTTCATATGTATGCGACATATCCTCTCATTGATACACCCATTTGCTAGATATGGTATGCCTACGTCGAAGAGTAATGAAGCCATGGCCTGGACACAAATCTCTGCACACACAGACAAACATTGTTTCATGGTGATTTGCCAAATACAGGATGCCTTTGGCAAATAACAAAGAAGTTATGGCCCGGACACGAATTCATGTTAAAAACCTTATAATTTTGACCCAAAGGTCAAGGTCATATAGAGGTCATGAATATACGCAACACATTGTCTCATAGTGATACACCCATGTGCCAAATATGATCCTATGCCTACCTCAAAGAACAAAGAAGTTATGGCCCGGACACGAATTTATGTTAAAAAACATAATTTTGACCTTAAGGTCAAGCTCTTACAGAGGTCATGAATATACGCGACACATCGTCTCAAATATGGTATGACACCAATGTGCCAAATATGGTATGCCTACCTCAAAGAACAAAGAAGTTATGGCCCGGACACGATCTGCACAGACAGACGGACAGACAGAGTGATTTCTTACATACCCCCAAACTTTGTTTGCGGGGGGGGGGGGGGGGGGGGGGGGGGGGGGGGGGGGTTGGGGGTTATAATATATTTATGAAAACATCACTTCTATTTTTACCCATTCCACAGGACCGATTTTCACCCTTCATGGGCCTATTCCTTTACCCAATCCATATCTAAGCAATTTGTCGCATGGTATGTATTAGATTTTTTAGTGTCCTTACGCTCTACAAACTTTAAAGAGACTGTTTGAAATGAAAGTTGTATTTGTCATATTTGATGAGAATATATCGGTATACACATTTTGAATAAGGGGGATTCTACAAATACATTTCATAATATGTTTGACCTTTATGATACTGAAGAAACTTGCATTTTTAAGCAAACAAGAGTTGGGCAAACACGGACCCCT
>CAJDSM010019396.1:4145-17639 GCA_903981925.1 Ostrea lurida
TCCGTGATAACAATCCTAGCATAACACCATCCAGATCCTCAAGTATCCATGGGAAAGCAGACAACGCAGTTGTAAACAGCGTGGGGGCTTCCATGTACGCTCAACCTTGCTAATCCCCATTCCGTTATCGAGCCATGATTTCTACTGGACGTGTCATTTTTCGCAAAACGCTCAACTGAATTGAATTCGCGAGTCTGTTCTGCGTAGGGGTGCAGTCAATTATTAGGCTAAATGGAATTGTTTAGCTTTCGCCTATTCAGACAAGGTTCGCTAAATTTTGAGATTGAGTGAGAGAGAGAAGAGAGGAGAGAGAGAGAGAGAGAGAGAAGAGAGAGAGAGAGAGAGAGAGAGAGGAGAGAGAGAGAGAGAGAGAGAGAGAGAGAGGAGAGAGAGAGTGAGAAGAGAGAGAGGAAGAGAGAGAGAGAGAAGAGAGCGAGAGAGAGAGAAGAGAGAGAAGGAGAGAGAGAGAATCTGATTATGCAATACATTACCTTTGATTCTTGATCTTCTTGTTAGTGGACTATCCCGTTGGACCGGTATTAGAAGACGATTCTCAGTCACCCCTACTTGTCGTAAGAAATACTAAAGGAAGCTGTCTTTCGGATGAGACACACACGAAAAGCGCAGTCGCAAGCAGGTGTGCGCCACGAAAAAGTCTTCGTCCACTCCATGGTTCTACAGTGCCGAGCGCTCTTCATCGACAATGGTGACGTCTCCATATGAGTGAAAGATTCCTGGGCGGGGCGTTTTAACAATATACAATCAATTAATCTGCTTGTAAAGTAATAATGTAAAGTAATTTTGAAAATCTAGAACGCCATGTCACATGCCCACTGGTGATTTCAATTTTTTAAATCATATTTTGTTACTGGTTATGATAGTTATATAAACACAGATCTATATGTAAATGGAGTTCGTGTTTGTTGACGTATCGGTAGACATACTTGCATCAAATCAAAGGTTTAAATTATAACACTTAGTTTACGGTTCGTTGTTTGGCAGTCGTGAATAAACCCAGCTTGCAATTTTTTGCTCATCGGATGAAGGAAACAAAACATAGTCATGTCAGATAGGCTTATATGTGTAATATTGATGAATATTCATAGTGCATATCGATCATATGAGCGGTAATTTCATGTTTCTTTTCTTTTGCATGTTATCTTAGTGTGCNCATAGTGCATATCGATCATATGAGCGGTAATCTTTTGCATGTTATCTTTGTGTGTGCTTTTTTTAGTCATTTGTTTCAACTTTTATATCACCGATTAATTTCCTGCTATAGTTTGTGAGTAAAACATATAGGGCATTGCAATTTCCCCCGATACATGCAGTTCTATGATACTTTTTCATCCAAAATATACTTTTGACACAATCGGTGCGCCATAGACATCTTTACATTACAATCGCGATTAATTGACTAAATCAATTGTACAAGTTGGACTAAAATCACGATGAAAGTTTTAGTAATTTTCTGGCTGTTACATTTCATCCATCATTCCGATAGTTTTTCATACAAAGATATGTATGACATGAAAATGGGATTACTGAAAGAGTACAAGAAGGCAGTACGCCCCATTCTTAACCAAAGCGAACCCGTTCATTTGTACGCTGACCTAAGAGTCAGAAACATTTTGTCTTTTAATGAAAGAGAAGGAGTTTTGAAAATAAATGTCGCTTTAGGATTATTGTGGATGGATGAAATCTTGCGATGGAATACAACTGAAATTCCGTTTTCTTATCTATATTTCCCAGCAGAATCCGTTTGGATACCTAAGTTATATTTACTGAATTCTGCAACTGAGGATGTCGCAATAAAAATGGGCTATCCAACAGAGCGAAAAACAATTCATTTTCCCACTGGAAATGTTGCGTATTCTGAAAATGGACTCGCAACGACGAGGTGTGATGCCGACATATTCTATTACCCGTATGATCAGCACAGCTGTGAGCTGCACATTTTCAGTGAATTGACAGAGGAATACATGACTTTGAGAGTTAGAAATTTTTCTTATGAATTTCCATTAGACTCTAACAAAGAGTGGGTTGTTGTGGGCATTTCTAAGAAGAATGCAGCATTAATGGTTGATGACGTTCTCAAATACCACCGTGTTATTTTCACAGTTAAATTCAAAAGGAAACCAACTTTCCTGATTTTGAATATTTTGACACCAATCATGGGACTCGGATTAATCAACCCAGTGGTATTCATTCTACCAGAATCATCTGGCGAAAGGGTATCCCTAGCTGTCACAATACTGCTAACCGTTGTCTTCTTTCTCAATTTGGTTGCCGATCGTTTGCCTCCAATCAGTGACCCAATAAGTATGGTCAATATCTCCATAATGATACAGCTCGTTTACAGTCTTTTGATTCTTATTTTTACAATCTTAACCATGATCATTTATGACAAAGGAGGGAAAAATACACCTATTCCAAAAACTGTGCGTAAACTGATGCTGGCTTTAAGATGTTTTGCTACCAAAAAGGGTCAGAACAAAGTTACAAATAAACCGGAGAAAAAAATCTAAAACGTCAAGTCGAAGGGAACTTCGAACAAAGAAATAATGAACTGTCACTAAGCGGAAGACCCCCCAAAGCGAAATACTCAGGAGGCGTCATAATAAATTCTGATTATCTTCACTTGGCAGGAATGGAAATCTTCAAAGTAAGCGCATGTTGGAGCGCTTGTTTTATATGATTATATTGAACTGGGTGTTATCGTTTGTCATTGATGAATAGTGGCCATTAATGGTAACATTATAGTAACTATATAGACTTTACCATCACCTGATTCCAACCGAAGTTTAAGTGAGCTTTTTCCATATATGTGGACCCATAATGAATGAGAGACAGCGGTCCATTTCCAAAAGTTATTGATCCATATCCCTGAAGTTAGCCTGCTTCCACCGCGTAGTCAAGTGAGGCTATGCAATCGCTTTGAAATTTATCGTTTTGTGAAAATCTTCATCTTAGAACTCCTGAATATCAAAGCAAGCCACCGGAGGCCTCAACCGAGACTATCTGCTGAAACTTTGATGGTCTCTGGGCCAGAGGATAGTGAAATGCCAGGTAAGCCGGCAGCCAGTACCTCGGACGTTTCCTACAAAGACATGATTTCCAAACATGCTTACTTGCCCCTACAGTAATAATTATATTTTCGATAACTTTTAAGAAACCTGTGTATGTTATACATGCCGAGATAACATATGTGTGCGTCGAGACGTATTTGTCCGTGGATGAGATGACCAAGTCGCTGCGCACAACATAATTAAAAAAAAAACACAATGGCGCGTTCTAAATATTGCCAGCCAGTTAAAATCATAATATTGTACCGATAAATATTAAAGCAAATAAATAAAGATATATTGTCTTGCATTTGTCATACCGCTTACGACAAGAACATCGAGGATCGAAGCCCTCGGTGCTGCAAGTAATGTTAACAGCGACGGCAATCAACACTCCTCTACACGGCATGCCTCCCGAACTCCATATCAAACAACAGCTGGCTGTTAGAGAAAAACGCTAATAAGCCTCAAGTTTTAAGAAACAATTATTTACATCGATACCCCCAATTTAGAAATCAAATTTAGGTTTATCCAGTACTTTTGGAGCCTATGCAGACAACTTGAATCCTCGAACTGATGAAACCCTACAGACTGTTAAAGGAGAATAAAAATAGTAAAAAAAAATTGATTCGGAGCGCGACTGGGACCATACGAACAGATGCCCAACCTGCATAGCTTGTCACTCTCATCATAACACAGTTGGGAAATGGTTCCACCGGAGAAAATTACACAGGATAGCGCTCACGTACTCAAGTAGTGAATCTTGATTTCTTGACCCTTGAACCTTGAAAATCAATGACTGGTTCACTCCTCTCCTCCATACGTATAACATTAGATATGGACAGGTTTTTTATGATCCTCTGATTGAATGTTCATGCTTCTCTTACATGCTTCACAAGATTTTTAGCAATAGATCAATAAAGTGACCATTAGACCCTTTAAACCCTGAACCTTGAAAACCAATAGCGGTTACATCCTACTCTTCCATGGAACACATGATGTGCAAGGTTCCTTGCATGATCCCTCTGATTGAATACCCTGCTGTCTAATACGATCTCCTGATTTCACAGGAGTTCCATACCGCACAAGCCACACGAGTCTCATCGACTCGCAGCCAGTTTGCTATGCCTATCATTTCTCCGAAAACCAAGTTGCCTCTAGGAGGATAAGAATTCTAACACTCTTCGCAAGTTTCTCGCCCAAACATTTATTGAGTAGACTTCCCTTTTTATAAATAATTATAAAGTCCCTAACTCGAACGGAAATCAGAATTTTATTCTCAAAAGTCGAAAGGCGGCTTCAGCCTCTATGTAGGTATACACTTTCTAAAAAGTGTCAACTCTGAATTAGCTGACAACTGTTTATTCCATATATTGTGCGAAAACTGAAGAACACCTTTTTTTATTTAAAAAAAAAAGTTCCATATCTCTGAAAAATGAAATCAAAAATTTTCCAAAATCGAAAGGGAGCTTGCCTCTATGTAGATATACACTTTCTAAAAGTTTCAATCTGATTAGTGAAAGCGTTTTTCAGTTATTGTGTAAAAACTGAAAAACACCATATTTTATTTTTTAAAAAAAGTTCCATATCTCTGAAACATGAAATCAAAACTTTTCCAAAATCGAAAGGGAACTGACCTCAGTGAATAGTTACACTGTCCTAAAGCTTCATATTAATTGGTGCAAGCCCTTTTGAGTTATCGCGCGAAAACTGTTTGTGACGGACGGGACGGACGAACGAACGGAAAAGCTGATTACTATAGGGCTCCCGCCGATACTCGGCGGGGCCCTAATAAAAATTAAAATGAAAATCCCCCATGTCTCCCTAAATCTTGTCTGTAGCTTACCCGTGCTTTTTATGAACGTCATCAATGATCAATTATGTGTACTTACATCCTCACAACGTCAGGTGTCCCGAGTCCACTCGTGGCCGTGGGACGAGTAGACTCAGCACCCTTGACATTGGACGAGTTAGTAGACTCGGGACCCCTGACGTTGTGAGGGTGGTTTACTTGTAACTGAATTACCTTGACCTATCGATTTTATTAGCAATCTGTTCCTATCAAAGACACAGTTGGTGTTTGAAGGGGAACCATGCTCCCGTGCTTTTAGCATTTAAAATCCTTCATGAATGACCATTTCATTGTGAAAGGGGTATTTTGGCAGAGTACATGATGCGGCAGAATATTTAGTAAAGCTATATTCTAGTTATTTCCTATTCAGTCAAGGAAAGAATGAGTTAAAATTGCTCTCAAAATGCTTACGTACGTTATCGACAAAATATTTGTTGTTGGTCATGCTAAGTACTAGTACTGTCTATTTTAAATCTCTCTGATAAAAGAATTTTAACTATGGGGACCCAGCAGAATATATACCAGTGCATATCACATATAAGCCCTGGCAGGTCCAGAACAGCTCGTATACAAGCGAGATGGAGGAGCACTCCCTCGTGAATGTTGCAAAAGTAAAACGTAATATAGATATCATGTTCTAGCAGGCACAACGACGTGTATAGTCAACATAAATTTTCTACACTCAAAGATGGGTTGGGATTTGAAAATCGAAATAAGAATTCCGACTTCATTTTACATACTAAATCTACACTTTTCACAATTAATGAAAAATGTACTCCCAACCAATCACAAACAAGTAATCAGACAATGATTTAACTAAATATATCGTGAAAGGTACTTCCGAGGATCACCTTTTTCTGACGGCCAGTATTTTCTCTTTCATCCTATCGCTTTAGAGTTGTTAGGTCTATTTAAACAGCATTACAGACAGCTGGTCAATATATCAATTTTAAAAACATCTGCAGAAATTCAATGTCTTATATTTTGTTGGCACTGTAAGTTTTTATTCGCTATGCCTTGTAAAAAGAAAAATGCTCATATATGGTGTTTTTATACGTCCGTCTTTAGACGTGTTATATAGCGTTAATTGTCCGTCTGTCCGTTCGAAATAGTTTTGTCTGGGTCATAACTTATGACCCTCGCTGTAGATTTGATATTTCACAGAATTGTGGCTCTGAAGTGTAATGACCTTGAGTCACTGGTCAAAGGCTATAATGGTTTTAACAACATATCGTCCGCGGGTCATAATTTTCACCGAGTGCATGGATTGGAATAATGTTTCACAGAATTGTTGCCCTGGATCCAAGAAAGTGTCATGATCTTGAGCCTAGGTCAAAGGTCAAAATGCTCTAGTGGTTTTAAAATTGTCAGGGTCATAACTTTTCATCGGGTGCATGAATTTGAATATTTCACATAAATTTTGGTGTGGATCAAAGGGTGTGCCATAACATTGAAACAAGATTATTGGTCAAAGGTCAAGGTTACAATTTAATGCACATAGTGTTGTTGTTTTGTTTTTAACTTTTTAACGTTGTCCGGGTTATATACTGAGTTTATGGATTAATCCGATTAGAATAATATTTCAAGAATTGTTGCTCTGGACCCAAGGGTGTGCTATGACCTTGAGCCAAGGTCATTGGTCAAGGTCCTAATGCATATTGTGATTTTACATGTAATATTGTCTGGGCTGTAACTTTTCACCAAGTCCATGGATTTGAATAACATTGCAGAGAATTGCTCTTGACCCAAGGATGTGTCATGAATTAGGACCAATGTCAAAAGGTCACAATGCGTATAAGTGTTCCTAAACATGTCCAGGCTATACACTTTTTTCTACTTACATAAATATGTCACAAAATGTATGCTCTTGACCTGAGTGACCTTGAGAGGTGTAGTATGTTAGGTTGATGTCCGTTTGTCATCTGGTGTTCAAATTGAGTATAAACTTGTCAAGGCAATAACTTGCTACTTTTTACTTCTTGGATTGCATTAGATCGGATTTTTTCACATAACATTTCAAAGGCTTGTAAAATGCATATCAACAATATAAATTACTTCGCTTTGACAGGCGTATAATGCTACATTGGCGTTGATCTTGTTGTAAATTAGGACGAAATTTAATATGTACTATTTTTAGACATCACTGATGAAAGGTCAAGGTATTTTTATTTGAAAAAAAATGACCATGGCATGAAAACTAGAACAGTGACGCCCAATGTTTTGAAAAGAAATTGTAATCTTTACCGTGTTTCCCCACATTGTACGAGCGTAGTTATCGTGTTAAGAGACAAAATCAAAATAACTATCTTCTTAGATTATATTTTCTTTATTTGGCATCCATTGATTTGCCTTGAATCTTTGCATGGAGTGGCACTGTAGCATACAAAAATCCTAAAAATATGATGGATCCACCGGCGGCGATGAAAGTGTTGTCATAGGAACCGGAGACATCATATAACCAACCTAAAGGAAATAAAGGTCAAATCATTTAACAAAAACTGAGAGAGAGAGAGAGAGAGAGAGAGAGAGAGAGAGAGAGAGAGAAGAGAGAGAGAGAGAGAGAGAGAGGAGAGAGAGAGAGAGAGAGAGAGAGAGAAGATAATAACCTGCAAATGGTGGTCCTACTAAATTAGCTTTCTGAGAAACAATCAGTATCCCGTAGCCATCCGATACTTTCGATGTACCTAATATATCAGCGACCAGAACACAGGACAAGGCTTCAGAAGCTGCAACAAAAAAGCCGTAGATTGCGTCAAATGCCGCAAATGACAAATAATCCCTGGACAATGGCACCATTGCTAAACCAAGGCCGGTAATCCACATCGAGACGCTGTACAGAATGGAACGATTGACCCTTTTCAAATCCCCTAGAAATCCAAACACTATATTACCAATCGTATGAAGAATGCCGACACTAGACATGATGAGAGCGCCTCGAGATTCCGACTCGCCGATTTCCAAAGCGCGGTCCACGGTGAACACGTAAGGAACATCATACCAAAAATAAAGAATAAAATTTGAAGTGAGAAATATTACGAAACGCCATTCAAGGAGTACGTTGATGTCAACAATTTTCCACGTATGATGCTTTGTTTTATTTTCAGATTGCTCTAGGTCATTTTCTGCTTCGAGGAAATGTTCATCACTTTTGGATACTTTTGATATCAAGTTCGAACCCTCGGCCAAATTTGGATGACCATTGTCCCGAATTTCCATATTCAGGTGTCCTGTTATTTCATTTTCAACTCTAGTGAACTTTTTTAATTTGACACAATCACATATTTCTTCATCTTTTGTATCAATTTCTAAAGAAGATGTTTCGAGATCTGGATTTCCCATGCCATCTGTCATGTGTTTTTCTTTCGTACTACATTTTGGAAAGGGTNCATCAATCTGTAAAGAAGATGTTTCGAGATCTGGAATTTCCATGCCATCTGTCATGTTTTTTTCTTTCGTACTACATTTTGGAAAGGGTCTGAATAAAGCACCACAAAGCACAATATTTGACACAATAGCACTTAAAATCAGCAAGGCTCCTCTCCAGCCATATTCTGATATCAGAAGCTGTAGAAGAGGTGCGAATATCAGAGTTCCAACTCCAGCCCCACACTCCGCCAAGCCTGTCGCCAAAGATCGTCTTCTCTTGAAGTACATCATAACTACGACGGAGGACGCCAAGTACGGAAGAGAAATTCCAAATCCTGAGATGAAACCGTAAGTAAAACACAAAATGCTCAAGGAATCCACAAATATACTGATAAACATTCCAAATGCAGCTATCAAACCTCCAACGATGGTAGCTTTCCGGAATCCATAACGTTTGGCAAAGAGGCTGGCAACTGGACCAAACAGAAGTGGTGATGCATTAAATACGGAACCTACCCATGCAGTGGAGCTACGATTTGCGTGGAAATAGTCTACTAAATGTGTAAATAACACCCCAAACGAGTAAGAGCATCCGTCCGTGATGACGTTGATAATAAAAGCGCCAAACACTACTACCCATCCCCAACCGCCATCTAAAGCTGTGTCTTCTGCTTCTGAAGAAACACTGTCGGAATCATTATTTTCTTCATTTTCCATTAAAACGTTTGCCTACAAATCAAAAAAATAAAATAAAATAACTCGTTTGACTGAATGCATTTTGTTTGACATTCAAGTATCTGTTGTGACATATAGATCCATTACACTTAGGATGCAAGATAGCGGTTTTTCTACCAACTCGAGTCAGTTGCTTTCTCTTTTTTTTAGATTTACAAAGGACACAAGAGTTGTCGAGTGTATCATANTTTTTAGATTCACTATAGGATTAAACATTGTTTTTGAAGAATTTNTGAAAGTAAACAAAAATGAATGAACGAGAGTCGAAAAAAAGTTAACTAAAGACCAAAGGTTGTGGAACCTTTATCTTTTGAGGCAGAATTTATTCAAAAGTTACTACACGAGAAGAAAAAAAATCTATAGTTGTGGCCTTTAACTCGACATTTAGATAATTTTATATTACTTTGTTAAACTCCACTCTGATTCTACACACAATATTCTGAAGTTGATATTAATTAAAGCAATGCTTGAGTTCCTCATTGACAATATCTTTGGTAATTTTTGGCGATCAGGTCTTCCAACAGTCTGTTGGAATTCCCATGGGCACGAATTGTGCTCCTTTTTTTTGTTTTGTTTTTTTTGTTAGCTGACCTGTTTTTATATTCTGATGGCATCTGAATGAAAAAAAAGCTTCTACAAAAAAAGAAGTCTCTAGCGGTGGCGTTTAATTCGTCATTTCGATATACTGATGACGTATTTTGAGTTGAGCTGTTAATTTGCAGTTAATGTCTATGTTCAATAACATCACCAAATATGAAACAGATACGGATGACCCTGTGGTTTCTTATTTCTAGTTCACTAGGATATATCGAATCGGCATCTGAATGAAAATTATAATTATTTATAGATAAAACGTCGTTGAAATGTCTAATTAAACGCCACAGCCAGAGATTTTTTCGTCTTACGTAGAAGCTTTTGGATAAATTTTGTTTCGTAAGAATATAAAAAACATGTCAATTTTTAACCGTGTTTTCATATTCAATATTCAAACCTTGTGCTCTGAATCGTTATAAAACTTAATTGTATCGCAACTGCGTAAAGATGATCGAGTTACAAACGAAATAATTCGAAAATGAAAAACAAAATCCAAACCAAGCGTCGTTAATCTCTCTGTTACGCCACACGCTCATGTTTTAAAAAACACACCCGAAAACATGATCAAAACAGTATTATTCTGCAGAAAACGAAACACCGATTAGAGACACTAAAAAGCATTCGTTTGCCGCACACGAGCAATTTCAAAAGTCTTATCATTTTAGATAAGTTATTGAACATTGCATTTGGGTACGTCGGTGTGATGTCCTGATAAGTGCCATGCTCTGATTGACCTGATAGGCAATAATTCCATGTACACACAAGTATGTTTTTAAAAAAATGTTTTGATTAAATACACCGCTTTGCTTTTCATCTAAAAAATAAAATAAATGTATTTCTATAGTGTACATAATAATTAATCATTTTCAAACCCGACGGGGGTAATGTCCTATTTAGTGTAACGTCCTGATGGAATAATTTTACATTTATACGATATTTTGATTTCTCAAATTAGTTAGCATACTATCCTATGAATGTTGAATCTTATTTTTCCAAATTTTAAATTTTTTCCCTCAAATTTACTTTTTCCAATCTATCTTACGGTTTAAACTAACCAAGAAGTTGAACGTCCTGATATCGGAATGACCTGATAACGATAGAAATGTGATGTACCGAATCAGAGACTGTTTACGGAGTAATGTCCTATGCCTATTTTAGGAACAAAGGTTCTGTGACATTGTTTTCATATTGAATGTGTTAGTTGTAGTTTATTGAAAACAAACAAAAACAACAAAAACAACAAGAAAAACCTAAATTTAAGAACTATTATATCTTTTTGATTTTACATTACATCCTTGGGGATTGAAAAAGTGTTAAAGTAGTATGTGGTCAAAATGTATTTGATTATTATTATTATTATTATTATTTTTAAATTATACAGAATTGCCGGTATATCGAAAATGCCGCTGTAACGTGCGCTGACTGTATTATGAAAGAATGAAGAATACCATATTTTTAAACTATACTTCTGTGCACCTGGAATTATTGCCAATCAGGTCAATTTCAATATTATTACACCGATCCCTTAAATAAGAAAAAGGCTATAAAATGTGACAAACCAGATACCTAAAATGTCATAATTATGTCATAATTAGCATTGGCATTCCCCATCTTACTCGGTAATGAAAATATACCTACTATAGTGTATGATTATATAGTATGGTCCAGGCTCTTTATGATGGGGTGTCCATTAAAAAACAACAACCGCTTTACAGCTTTACCAAACTTGTGTACATATACAGTTGTGCATGCTGTTTGACACGGTGTGTATCCCGAGCTATAAATAGCAACTGTGCATGTAAATGAAACGCACGACAATATCCGTGTTTGCGCAGCTGCGCTACACTGGCAGATCGATTTGTTTCTCTGTCATGTTTCTTAATGGAAAAATACTTCCCCATTAACAGATAGTGGTAAACAGTTTCAAAGCATGTATATATACATGTATATTGTATGAAAAGTTTCGCTATACTATACATTTCACAAGTGAACGACAATGTGTTCCACGTGCACGTATCACTGAATTCACACAAAAACAACAAAGGATGCTTCTTGCAGATCTATAGGCCTACTATGGCTTATATTAAAATTTCAACCAATCAAATAAAATAAATACTTACCTAAAAGCGATGTAGCACAGTACACAATTTCAATTTAACTGTCGATATAGTGAGTAAACGTCAGAAAACAGGACCAATAAAATTACAGAGGCCGCAATTGGGGCATAGCATGAGCGAAGAGAGAAAATATAAACTAATCGGTGATTCCGAAATTCCCTTTACTCTTAGGTGTATACTTTTCGCTTTTACTGCAGAGCTGCAACTTTTGTATCTTCAGTTGTACCTAGGTCCAGAACCAGACATTTCAAGCCACGAATTACCAAGTTCAAAACGCGGGGACATTCCTGAATTATCTGTGCCTTTCGAAAATAATCAGGAAACCTACAGGCCATGAATATTAATTAAGATATCATTCATTAGCCGGAAGGTCACGAAATACGTATCTGCACATATGTATAATCAGACCTAAATGTAGAAAATTCAGACTGGCAGTTTTAACGTTCATAGTTTGTGCTCTTTCCAAAAAATCAATAACGAAAACAAAATAAACAACAACTATACAAAACCACAAATAAACACAAAACATCATACAAGGAAGCCTCCGCTAAAAACACCGTGCCGAGGCATACATACAAGACAACTTGATCAACCGGCCGGGCCCGTCGATGTGTCCTGGGTCCGTGTTTGTCCAAGTCCCTTTCGTAGGCAGCATATGATGATTCGATTCAACTGTGCGTTATCTTTCACCTCAGTCATACAGCAAAATACCATTATTCCCTAAATACCGTAATAATCAAGGACGAGCCAGTGAGTAATAAATAATAAAACATAATAAACTCTCCAAAGAAAAAAAGAGTGTGAGATGGGCGCTTATTCTTGATCAGGAGAATTTAATATACTCAAATGTTGTTTGAGCATATTGGCGGAAGACTTTCATATCTTCATCCTCTATTAGATTATGTACTTCCGCCTAATAAAATGTTGATAGAAACCCTACGAAGTACTTAATCTGAAACAGACCGACTGTTCTTTACGATTTCCAATAAATATTTCCCCGGGAGAAGCTAATGACCGAAGCGAGATATAAAAAATCGGATAAACATGATTTTCATCTATAACCGTAAAAATCATGCAAACCATAACCCCTGCACAAACAGAAAATTTTAAATGGACTGAACAGTGATATTGATAACAATTCTAACGTACGCAGAGGGGCCAAAAAACATCGTCCATGCGGAATCAAACAATTCAATACACCATAGGTTGTATGCATGGACGTGAAGATTTACTAACAGCCTCTTCTACGGTGTAAAGTGTTATTAAAGGGAAAATCGATTAATGAAATCGCATTGGTATAATCCGTCAACATAAAAATAAATAGTGGACTCTATATATAATATTGGCACCAGCTAGATCTCGTCATTACCAAGAGAGACTCGCTGATCTGAGTTTGGTTCACCCGCAGCTACCACAGCGCTGACTGCGACACCGACCACTCGCTGGACGTTGCCAGAGTTTAACATTTTTAAAGTAAAATGGGATTTTATAAAATAAATACTTACCATCATAAATTCTGAGCAAGTCCATCTGCGCAAGGCAAACAGGCGGAATCCCCTAACTAAAAATAACACCCAATGGAATGACTCCACCCCAAACATCAACCCTATACTCGTCCATTTAATTTCCAAAGGAAAGCAAGAAACTAAAACAAAGGACATGACAGTGGATGAAGGGGAGGTTGGGGGAACCTTTAATTTATGATGGTAAGTATTAATTTTATAAATCCCATTTTAATTTATCAGAAGATGAAAAACTCAACAGG
>CAJDSM010019398.1:668-17713 GCA_903981925.1 Ostrea lurida
CATGTAGAACATCAGTACATATCCATGTAGATGTACATACACGTCACGTGCAATGTATAACATCAATACATACATGAACATGTTAGAACATTTCAATTGATCAGCGGCAAATTACATGTAGTCGATCATATGACTTTTTGCTAACGCCCTCGGGCGCTAACATATACGTTAGTTTTTTGCAGCTAATGCGCATGCTTGGTAGACATAGTGTGGCATTCCGGGAGTTATATAGAACTATAATATTTAATTTTCCTTAAAACATTAAATCCAATAAATTTCTGACAAAAAAAAAAATATATATATATACATATATATTTATGTTAGGGCTGTCTATTGGTTAAGTATCTGAAAATAATTTTTGGGTGATAAACTTTCCGATATTTTCCGGTCAAGCCATTTCATAACAGATATTGTTCGAATTAGTCTCCATGTGCTATGGACTCCATAATTGATATACGACGTTGAATACGCTTGTGATGACGTCATGAATACACTATTTCAAAATTTAATACAATCTTACATCCATGGTCAACCATGACCAAAGGAGACCTACTAGAGATGTATTTAGAAATCTATGCGAAAGCGAAACGAGGAGAATGAATAATTCAATAATAACTGCTGGCATACATGTAGGGTCACCGCTTGAATATTTATTTAACATTTGAGACCTAAAAGTTCAGAATCTTTTTTATGAATCAAAGGGCAGTAAATTAGACCTAGCGATCAGTTCCAATGAACTACTGACATACATGTATCGTTTCAATATTTGTCCAAAGGCGGCCTGTTTCAATAACAATACACTTAATTGGCAAGAGTAAGTAAAAATTGAGGCTACGTAATGGTAAACCTGGTCGAATGATAAGTAGGCATAGATTAGTTCACTTCTTGAGTTCATTGGCTCTTTAGTGAAAATTCACCGTGGTCATCATTTTCAAATCAAGCGAGGTACCTTACGGAATTTAGCCAGAATGTCATAAATGGTTTGCAACGTTTAAATATGGGTCAATTTCGCTAAATTACTTTAGGATTTTTCAAATAATAAACAGACGATTTGCAATGTGTGTTTGAAGATGGCACTTAATGGCATTTTGCGATTTTTTTTCCTATGCGCCATCATTGGAAAGATGATGATTTCCGCTTCAGGTTTCCAATTGTTATGGAAACCTACTCTTTCATACATATCTTATTACGTGTGGGGGAAAGGAGAAGTTCTTGTGTGACAATAATCTCTCTCTTTAGGATTTTGGAAATTAGAGGTATGTAGCATGGAGATTGGTGGTTAGATGATTTTAGCCCACCTGAAACGAAGGTTCAAGTGAGCTTTTCTTTTTTCCGTCGTCTGTCTGTCTGTTCTTTTGTCCGTCTCTGTCTGTTAATTTTTAATATTTTAGACTTTTTCTCCAGAACTGCTGAGTCAAATTAAGCCAAACTTGGTACAAATCGTCCTTGAATAAAGGTAATTCAAGTTTGTTCAAATGAAAGACAAGGCCCCCATCGAAGGGGAGAAAATCACGAAAATGCACAAATAGGGTGGTGTCATTTAAAACTCTTCTTCTCAAGAACCACTGGGCCAGAAAAGCCGGAATTAATATAAAAGCTTCCTGATATAGTGAAGAATCAAATATTTGAAAGAGAATTGTATCAATTTCTATGGAAAAGTAAAATACATATGATAAAGAAAAATACTATAATCCACAATTATAGACCATCCTTCCTCCTGAGTTCAGCTTTGAATGCACACATGTTTTTACGCTGTTTCGGTATGCAGGATGTCATGACAATTTCAAATAAATTCTAAAAAATTTGCTGGAAATAATCAAAAATACGTCTAAAACAGATGTGTTTATGTATTATCTCAACTTCAATTACTTTTCTTCCTGAACGTTATCTGGGTAAGGGAGGTGAACATTAACTGAGGTATTAAGCAGTATTTTCATTCTTGGTTTTATATAAAAAAGTTTCATTCTCGACGAGTTGGTCTTATCACACATTGCATTTTCGAGTGTGAGATCCATCTGGTCCGGATGGCTCTGAATTTAAGTGCGGAATTCACTAATATGATCCAACGTTCCTGGGGAGTGAGGTCCATAAGGCTTTTTATAGGATGTGAATACTCCTGTCGTACTCTTTATATTATGATAGACATTAAATTATGAGTCGTATAATAGGGAGGATTGAGCAGCATTAACTCTGGTGCATTTCAAACATATTTCGTAAGTCAATACTTTCCCAACGCCTTTATCGTATATTCCGGTTGTAATATTAATCTATTGTAGTTGAATCATTATTTGAATTTCATAATCACCATATGTTCTAAATTGCGGTCGTGAATCATCGTCATTATCACTAGCCTCATATACAGACATCCGCATGTGAACGAATCACTATGCGCAAAATTACGCGAATCTTTTGACTCCAGAGGTAATTCTCAAGACTCAAGCACGCGAGCAAGACTACTTGATATATGGATGAAGTGAAAGTAAAAACTGATGTTGTAATAATTTCCTTTAGAAACAGTGTGAAACAGATCATATGTATGATTAAGTGATTGTTTATTACAAAGCGACACCTAAACACATAATTAGTTATGAGATTGAAACTAAAATAGATGCCTGTCAATTTCAACATTAATGTACTGGCAGTCATTAATTGTAAACTCACCAGCGCACAATAATCCTCCTATTTCCCCCCTTTCTACCCTCTATTCGTCCGTCTGCAAAACTGAACGAGTAACTGCTTATGAAAATTCTCACCGAGTTGTTAGAAAATTCCGATAGAACCAAAGACATTACGCATCCATCCTAAAACCAAAAAATTATCCCATTGATCACGTAGTGTATACCTTTTTTGATTTAAGTGGGATTTATTCGAACTTGAAATACCTCCATCAGGCAACGCACTCACATTCCATCATCTAGCAGTCTCTGAGCGCCGAAGAACTATATAGATTACCATCAAACGAATGCAGATGTACGAACCCACCACAATTCTTAAAACAAATTAATTACGGTCTCTCACGATTCTTTCGATGACACAAGAGTACAAAAATTGTCATGTGGCGGATGATCAGACTCACTCTCCTCATTCACTACACCGATCAAAGAAATGGAGAGAGAATATATAACATCGCGTCATCTTTATACGTCATTCACTGGATGAAATATGAGTTCATTTACTATCAATTTCTATTCATGTTCTAAAAGTATTTTTTATTTAAGTCCGCTATGCATTTACTTGTAGAGATAATATCTTATGATTATAACATTGTGAACTGTCAAAACTCTTTAACTTTTGTAGCCTTCCGCCTGTGTAACGGGAGAGTTACAATGTGAAGCTATAGTTCTGATTCTGTCCTTTAGAGTTGTCCGGGCGTAAAGTCGCGTCTGTTTAACATTTTACACATTTTCACTGCTTTCTCCTGGGCCATCACATACACGCCGCAAACCAGGTGAACCCATGGATTTTATCTTTATCCATCTAGTATATTCTTATCATCTGTAGATTTTTATCTGCTATTAGTCACCCCACATGTTATTATACTTGTGCCCGTCCTTTCTTCCTTTTTGTCCTTCCGCCTGAGTTCCCGGGTCACCGTTTCCTCATGCTCCTCTCTTTTTCGTCTCCATTTATTCTTGAGTGGTGATGGTATTCGGCCTTCGGCTTGATGTCTGGCTGGTTCCAGGCCTTTTCTTGCGTGGTCTCTTCGGTATCATCACAAAGTTTCCCAACACGTACCGTTTGAGCTTCACTATACATAGCGATTCGCGCTCTATGCCACTTGCCATGGTACCGTGGCCTCTGGTTTTGGTTTCCCCTCCCGTTTACCTCGGCAGCACTCTGCCTTGCCTTGCGCGCGTCTGGATATGCAGCTGTATCGGCTGCTTGTACCACTCACAACCGTTGGGTGTCACTACGTCGTGTTTCTGGGTGTCTCATCCACTGCGGTGCTTTCCGCGGCGTTGCACCCCGTTCACCTTGGTTTGGGTTCGGCATTACGGGGTAAGCAATGAACTGGCTTTGCAGGCTTGCGATTCTTTCTGTTTCTTTTCTGTCGCTGAATGGTCGGGGCCGTCCTCCAATCCGTCGTAGTCGTCTCCACTGATTTTTCCCGTTTCTGTTTTAAGGCAACGACCGGCCTTGGACAGCCTCATGGGCCACATAAACACGTAATACTATTGTACTTGTTTAAGCGGAATGACTCGGTAAATCTATTGCCATTGTGCATACATATCTCATCGGTTTGTCGCGTTGAATTTCCCTCCGTACGGTTTATGTAGGTTAGTATCTGAGTTGACCATCTCGACTTGAGAAAGGTATCTTGTGTCCTAATTGCGCACTTGACGCTACAAGCGTTCCCATAGCCTGTCTTAGGATCGTAATAACAGACGTTTTGATTGTTTGTTTTCATGATGATTATCATTTTCATGTCACGAGAGTGTTTTTTAGCAGCATCCTGATGTTATTTAGGTCTCATCATGGTCGGGTGTTCTAGAAGGTTGATCAAATCCTTGTGAGCTGAATCCACTCTCATCTTCTCTAAAGGTTAGGAGTCGATTCCTGGCTTCTCCATGGCTTTTATAACAAAACCGTTACTCACATAGCCTTTAGGGGCATATTCTTTTTAACGCTTGAAATTGCTCTAATCCCGCCGGGGTTCACGATGGCAGGTCTTTGTGCTGGGTTTCCGTCATTAATCACAATAGTGGTGGGAATCATGTTTTAACTGATTTCCCCCTTTTTTCAGTCGCTTGGATTCTGAGATGATCGAGTAATACTGCTTCTTTGACTGGCTTTGATTAGTGTTTTTGATAATTGTTGCAAGTATACGGCTGGGGGCTGCTGCTGAGGCACATGTTGCTGAGGCTGTGGGGATGGGAGGTGGTGAGAGAGGGGAGTGGGTGAGTTGTGTGTTTAGTATTATTTTGATGTTTATTTTTTTTGTTATTTTTTGTATTTTTGCTCTTTTTTTTTTTTTTTTTTTTTTTTATCTTTTATTGTTTTTTTTTTTTCTTTTTTTTTCTTTGTTTTATTAATCATCTCGACTGTTGAATCTGATCTCAAATCACTGCGTAAATCATAGTCGAGGTAATATCGGAGGTTTAGCGTATGGGCTTTATCGTGATCATGCTTCGGTAACAATATTTTCGATGCATTATCTTAAATCTTGCCAAACAGAAGACCCCAATCCTTTTTGATTGATGATATACTCGTGTTTTTCAAACCAGTTGGGCGGACCTAAGCTAAGATGTGGTTTCTCTTGACCAGTTGTGTCTGAGTAGGTTGAGAGGAATACCTTTTAATGAGATTGTACACGACTCACTCTTTAAAATGCAGTCATTGAAAAGTTAAATTGTCTTTAATTTGCTGAATAGTGAGGCGGCTGCTAACGTCTGCGAGAGGTATGACTGTAATCACGTTCAACACTTCTGTATGAGCCAGGTATTGAAGGGTGGTCATTACCCTCCTTTTAACCCTATCGTAATGACTCCGATGTTTGGATCAAGAACGCCCGTGATGAAGGTCTCTTGTGAGATTGGGATTTGCTTCACATTGAAACCAGAGGGCAATTTACATTTTTAATTCTTCTTTTACCTGGCCGGGGTCGAGGTAGATAAGGGTTGAATTCATGCCAATATTGCAAAACTCGGTAAAGCGTATCGCTGGTTATGGGAACTGCCATCGGCCCTTGCATGCTCGTTATCCATTTTTTTTGAGCTACTCCGCTTTCAGATCAGGCTAAGTTAGTCGCTGGGGGGAGTGTGACTGATCGGGGGAGGATCGGTTGAGCTTTGGAAAATGGAATGTCACTATAAGGTTTTTCTTAGAGCCTTGGGGGAACGGATACATACCTGAAGGTGTTTGGTTGCCTCTTAGTGTTCCTATGGTGTTCTTAGGTCTTAGGTGACTTTTAGTAGAGGTATGAGAGTTTAGGAACTCTTGGCGATTTTTGGCTTCTAGCCCGTGGTTCTGCTCTGTTTGTTTTGGTTTTGGGCTGTCTCGTTTACGACCGCCGTTTCCATTTGAATAATTGCGAATGGCACTCTAAGAATCCAGCGCCTCCTCGTCAAAATGGCTTTTTTAGGTTTCTCCTTGCTTTCTTATCGCAATGAACTCAACTCTTGGCATGTGTTTGATGAATGCTGACTGATTTATTCGCTGGTACACTCCGTAAAAATTTCGAGCTCCATACGCAACCATTTGAGTAAGGTCTAGGCAATCAAATGAGATGGTGTTGAACGGATCCGTCGTTGTAGAAGCCGTGCGTTTGAACTAATTTACTCTTAGCGGAAGGTCACCATGGTGAGGCTGTTCTCAACTGATCACGAGTAGCTAAGTTGACCTATATTCTCGGTGGCATGTGTATGCAATTGGAAAAGATTTTACTTCTTTATAGTAAATCGTCCGACTCGAGGATCAAGTACAGTAAACCCGTGAGGCACACGAGTGCTTCATAGGCGGGAGTAAATGCGCATGTAATTGCGATTATCTGGATTTATCTCGAGTTTTAAAACAGCAGAATAGTGAAGCCATTCAAACTGAGGACATGTGTGCTCTGCTGATAACAGATTTGGTGATATAAAATGAAACCATTTGAAAGGTAATTATCGATGTGCGTCTTGGACGATGTAACGTTCGCATCGAGATGGCGTTTACCATCCATCATAATATTCAAAAATGTATAGACTGAAGTCATGGAATCCCTACGATTTCTGCCTACATGCGGATAACTTGGATGTGATATTGCGGATGAAAGTGATCTTAGTTCACTGTAGGAATCGTAAGCGAGTCTATTTCGATAAGACTACTAAATCGTTAGTCGAGAGGGGGTGAAATCACTCGACGTATTTCCCAATAAGCTGTTTACAAATTCTGTCTTAACAACCCTGATTTAGAGGGTACACACCTAATGGTGAATTCATTGCGTGTGGTTTTACCTGAAAGCTAGTGTGGTTATTCTCTTAGAATTAATGATAGGAGGTTGAGTTCATGTATATATTATTTAACACAATAAGTACGTACAGGTCTGCTAACTTCATGCATCTAAAATGGACATGTTCAGGTCGTAGCTACACATAGCATCTATAATGCAAAGGTAAAGCTATTCTCATGTTCTTTGCTAAAACACAGATGAATTATTGTCGGTTTCAGGCGGACTATCCAATGATCACTTGGTCTATCCGGTATCCCTCTTTCTCCGTCAACTCGCTTTCGCTACAGGTACTAGAACGCTTAGGTATCTTTGTTGACTCTTATTACAACTTAGGTAATGACAGTGGGTCTATAAGGCATGTTCTCATTCAAAGGATGTCGGTATTTCATGCCCACTCACCTGAGTTTGTTAACAAAGTAGGTACCTCCCGCCTTGATCAAACGTTATCCAGCTTCTGCAGATGGGCGGTAAATGCATCTGCACTTTTCGGGCATGTTTAAACGATGTCTATCGAATGGACATGAGTCATGTTCCAGTGGCAGTAGGGTATGTTAGTAGTGATGTTAGTTTCATTTATCTAAAAATGATGGTTTTTTTCTTTGGTCCTTTGATTTAAATACCCGTAAGTGCAGGGTGTATACTGAATGCTTTGACCGTGTAATCGTAACACATAATCATTGTGGATTTACAGAGGATGGTCGACACATGCCTTGTTGATCGGTTGTGTTACAGTGAGGAATAGACAACTGGAATTTTCTCTCGCTTTAAATTTTTTTCTAAGTTACAAGCAGCACGACTCTAGAGGCCGATCATTGGTGACTTCATACCTTGACTTACAGACAGATTCCATTCTGAGTCGTAGCATATTGGCGACGACATGTGTTGGTGATAAGACCACTCAATTCATCGGTCGACGTAAACTTTGCATGGTGGATTAAACTGGGTTCGTGTGCTGAAGGATTGTGCTATGTGTCGTATAAGACAGCTCTTCTACAAAGCGTAACAGTCGTACAATGTAAAAGAGCATAGCCGTGGTAAAATAACAGGCCAGGACTTAAATTTCCCGAAAGGGGCAGTCTTCTAAAAAATATTTCCTTTGGTTTGTGACTTGAGGCATCATTGGTAATATATTGTGATTATTACTAATGAATGGAATGGACGAGAACTTTACGCGGTCGGGTCTATAAGAGGCGGTTGGTAGATTAATATCCGAAAATGCGAGTCAAATGAAATATGGGGTTGGGATACTTTTGTATACAGGAAAATTAGTGCCTATTTTTTGTCTCTCTTACAATGATCTGTATCTACTACTCTTCTTGGGCAATTGATGGTGAAAAGATACGGCGGGGTCGAAAATTTTGGGGTAAGGTTTGATTAGACACAAGGCTCTACGTTGATATTAGAGGCTGGAACAACTTTTCAAGTCTTTGCTTCGAAAATCGAGCCGGATTCCCAGCTCTCTAAGAGCAGGAAATGTACGGGGAATGACGAGGGGATCTCTCCAACGGCCGGAGCTTCAGTCTTTGGGTGCTTGGGGATGTCGGTGGCATACGAGTTGTGGCATCTACATATGAGTCTACGTTCTCTCGTGTTGCGATTTCTCACGAAATGGTATTGCGTTGCTGGCGTCAAATGCTAATTTTTGGGGTGTTTGACCATCATCGGGAGATCCTCGAGTGCTTTCTTAATCAGTCAACTTATTTTTCCAAAAAAGGTTGTTTCTGCAATAGTACACAGAGATCAAATGATTATGTGTTTCTTCACATGCCAAAACCTCAGTTAAGTGGGTTGAGCATGGAATGATAAGAAACGGACCTGTGAAAATGTTTAGTGAGTTCGGGTTGGATGCCAACACTCCAGCGTTGTCCGTCATAGCTACTGCGGGTATTTATCAATAATCGGTGTGCTGGCATTTCAAGTTTGGGGTTCAAATCCCAGGTTCGACATCACATTGGGCTGTTGCTGGGGTACCAACTGCGGGGTCCACCAATAGGGGATTAAGAGTGAGCGTGCCTCATATAAAAAGGATCGAGTATTTGGCTCCTCGCTCTGTAAGGCTTAGTAGGGGCTTGATGGACAGCTGGTCGATGGTGGAGAGGTATAGACAGCTGGCTCAGTCTCGCTTGACGCATGTGACGCGCAGAGCCTCTTTTTAAATTCCCAACGAACTATTTGTAGTGCCATAAGTTAACTGTTGCGTAGGCTAATGTGGTCGGCCTCAGGTAAAACAGATAGAGAGACATTTGGAAATCGTTAATTTCTTAGGCCTTAATGTCTGGATGAGCAAATAATGGTGATAAAAAGAATCTCCCAATGGTTTGTGGATTGGATAGTGATATATTTACCAACCGTTGGTGGTAGTTTTCTATCCCCTGAGCCTTACACACTCGTTGGATAATTATCATATACAAACCACAAACGCGATGGGAGACTCCCTATATAGTATATCATAAAGAAATGGTATTACGTACGTTGTCATGCGTTTGATTTGTGGAGATAAGACACCAGGTTAGGTGACAGTAAATGAAATCCTTGCATAGGTATCTTGTTGTGTTTCATGATAAATCTGCGTTGCTGTTCTGTCTGTTACTAAGGCATTTCACGTGTCATAATGGACAGTAAATTCCATCGACTACTACGCCGATCCGAACTTGAATATCTGATCAACCAGACAGCTATACTGTCCTGTTCATACTGACGACAGAGGCAGAGACTCAATCAAGAGTAAATTGTTAATCGGGTGAAGTGGATTTTTCACTGTACAGATACACCGTAGGGCGATACAAACATCTTACCGTGGGCGATACTAACTATCAGCCATGGGCGAGTTGAGTGATAGATTTCTGTACAACTACAAAACCATGGACGATTGAGTGATGAATTTCTCCTGTACAACTACACATCCGGTCTGAGTTGAGTGATAGATTTCTGTACAGCGTCTCTCTTCAACTAGAATTATCAGATTACCAAAAATAGGGTCTCCTCCTGATATAACTATCAAGTACAAATTGTACCTCCTATGTTACAGCTATGAACATTACGCGAATTATATTTCGATCAATAAATTCAACAGATACGGAGTTTTACTGCAACAGAAGGCCACAGAATTTAAATCACCCAAGAAAGGCCCCAGGCTACACTGGCCAAGTCAGAAATGGCCCAGATCACTCCACTTACACAACGGGGAGGTCACGAGGCATACACTACATATAGCAGAAAGGCCACCATCGTTAAACAAAAAAGGGCACAAAACATGCACTAATTTACGAAAGGGCAAAAACTTACTTATTCACATCCGACGGGCGCCAACAGCCTATCATACACGAACAGATTCTTGGAAAGGCCCCAGACCATCTCATTTACACAACAATAAGGCCAAAGTCACACTACACAACCAGTGAGCGGCTCCAGACGATCACGATAACCAACAGAAAGGGACATAACTACCTTCACAACAGAAAGCAGGCCCAGGACTATCACAGAACAGAAGGCCAAGATCATCACTACACCAACAAGAAAGGCGCCATGGCACATCACTACACCAACAGAAAGGCCCAGACATACACTACACAACAGAAAGGGACCAATACCTACCTTATCACAACGAAAGGCCCCAGACATGCACTTGGTTTTCTTTGTAATTAACAATCAAAAAGGCCAGGGGAGCATCACTACCATGAGAAAACGGTCCAAACATCACTACACAACAGAATAGGGCCCAGACTTCACTTACACAACGGAAAGGACAACCTAGTCCATGAGAGACACATCAGAAAAAGGACTGTGCTAGGTCCATAACTACCTAACGGAAAGGAGTGGACGGCACTACAACATCAGAGAGGTACCGAAGTCATTCCCTAACGTCCAATGCAGGCCGATGCTACACTACTCGCAAAGAGATGCACGAACCATCACTACAACAGAAAGACATACACCATCACTACATAACAGATTAAGGCACACACACACTAACACAAAGAAATGCCAAACCACAACTACACTACAGATATAGGAGCACCACACCATCACTACACACAAACAGAAGCCACCACACCATCACATACACATATCAGAAAGGCTGCAACACAATCTACTACCAAACAAAAGTGCAACATACACCCATCAAACACCACAGGAAAGGGCACCACACCATCACTACACAACAGGAAAGGCCAGCCCACACCATCACATACAAAAACAGAAAAGGCACCACACATCACTACACAAACAGAAAGGCACCACACCGAACTACAGCAACGATAAAGGCACATACCACTTATCACTACACCACACAGAAAGGCAAACAAAACAACATCACCTACATAAATAGAGGCAACCACACCTCACTACATAATGATGAGGACAACACATCACTACAGAACAGAAGGCACCACACCATCCTACATAACAGAGAGGACCAACAACCATCCTGACACAACGAGAAAAGGCACACACATCACTACGACAACAGAAGGCACCTCACCATCACTACATAAGACAGAAAGACCAAAATCAATCATCTAACAGTAATCAGAGGAGTGCCACCACACAATCACTACATAACATGAAGGCACCACACCTAATACACAACAGAAAGGCACCAACCACCATCACTACATAAGTAGAGAGGCACCCATACATCACTCCCAGCAACAGAAAGGTCACACACCATCAACTAACACACAGAAGGCATCCACCAAATCAACTAACATACAGAGAGGCACCTCACAATCACGTACAGTTTAACAAGAGAGGCACCACACCATCACACTAAGATAACAGAAAGGCCACCACCAATCCACTACACAACAGAAAGGTCACCACAACATCACTACACAACAGAAAGGCAGCAAACATCACTTACACACATAAAGGCAACACACCATCAACTACACAAACAGAAAGGCACACACATCCAACTACCAATAGAGAGGACACCACACCATCACTAATAATAGAGAGGCACACACCATCATACAGGAACTAGAAAGGCACCACCCATACCTCCATAACAGAGAGGCACCAACCATCACGTACACAACAGAAAGGCGACCACACCAACGCAACTACACAACAGAAAGGCAGCTACATCACTAACACAAGAAAGGCCAACACCACACATACATAACAGAGAGGCACCACACCATCACTACCTAACAGAGAGGCACCACAACCATCCTAACACAACAGAAAGTGCCACCACACCATCACTACAATAGAGAGGCCCACACCATCAAGCTACCAACAGAAAGTCACCACACATCACTACACAAGCGAATAGGCACCACACCATCACTTACATAACAGAGAGGCACCTCACCATCACGTACATAACAGACGAGAGCACCACAGACCATCACTACATAAAAGAAAGGCACCGACACCATCACTTAAAACAAACAGAAAGGCACCACACCCAATCAACTACATAATAGAGAGGCCCACATCCGCATCACTTCCACAACAGAAAGGACCAACCATCACTACATTAACAGAGAGGCACCACACAACTCACTACACAACAAAAGGCCCACACCATACTACACACACAGAAAGGCACAGACTACACTATCCAACCCTAAAGGCCAACATCATTCACTACACAACCAGAAAGCACCACACCATATACTCACAACAGAAAGCACCACACCATCAACTACATAACAGAGAGGCACGCACACCAATCACTACAATAAACAGAAATGGCACCACACCATCACTACATAAAGAAAGAGGCACCACACCGATCCTACACAACAGAAAGCACAACATTCACTCAATCATAACAGAGAGAGGCACAACACCATCACTACCATAACAGAGAGGCACCATCAGCCACTCATCAGCTACATATACAGAAAAGGCACAACATGCATACATAACAGAAAGGCACCAACACGCATTCACTACAACAACAGAAAGGCACCAATCATCACCTACATAAACAGAAAGGCACCACCCATACCATCACTACATAACAAGAAAGGCACACCATCAACTAGTCAACCAAAGAGCAACCACATCCATCACATCGGAACACAGTAAGGCCCCACAGCCATCACTACACATTTTAAAAGAAATCACATCATACACTTACAAACACAGATAAGGTGCAAATACCAGATACTAAACTATCCAAGCATAAAGGCGCCATCAATTCATCTCACCAACACACACGACCCCGATTATCCTACACTATACTCAACAAAAATGTCCAGGGTCGATTCTGGTGTCGCAGTGCTGACTTTCGCAACATACATACGTACAACGGAAAGTCTCACACAGTCACAACCATTTGCAAACCAATTCACTGTAATGCAGGACGAACCCGAACTTCTGTATGTACAGTGAAGGTTGATAGCACCCTCACCGTCTGACGATGATTTAACATTCTCACGTTGTACATTTGATTAGAACTAGGCATAATACGTAATCATTGCTGTCATATGAGATGCAAACAGATCCTCCACAGCTAGTAGATCTAGCAATAGTATTGACTCTCACGTAATTCATGAATACTGTGATATTATTTCTTATACACTCGATTGCTGTAGTATATAAAGGCACATATCATTTGATTTAAGCCTGTGCGAATCAAATGTGGAACATGTCTACCTTCGGGAAAATCCATTCCCATCTTGATTGAAAATTAAAGTCAATTTGAGGTAGGTAGTGTAGTCTTCGAACATATATCATTTCCCCTCCTATTATAGCGAAAAGAATTAACTATAGGTGTTGCAATCTCTATAACATGTTTCTGGTGTTGGTATAGATAATGACAATTCGCAAGCACGGTTAGAGTGCTAATCCCCAGAGAAAATCGCAGGGTACTGTACTAAATATAATCCAGTGGCCTCAAATCTTCGGCACGTCTTGACGCACAAATGAAGAAAGAGCAGATTGGATTGTATGTAGTCGTTGAACAGTATTATCGTTAGAAAAGAATTGGTCATATAAGTTTATAGATCGTTTGTGAGATCGTCACTGAATAAGACATATTATTCTGGTATGTCAGGAGAATGCCCATGCTGGTGTACACTTAAGAATTTGGTGACGGGTATTATGATTTTACTATGAGTCTCTGTTTAGTTCTATATTGACTACGAGCTGAGCTAAATAGTAATAAAATGTGATACGATGTAAATTAGGATCCGTGAGAAATTATTATGATATTAGATTTATTTAACTATACAGTTTTCTTTGTAATTGCATCACTTCTATAATTCTCGTATATTCATCAATGCGCAAAGTGCATATCTATATATATCGCGAACCTTGAAATCGCCCCTTTTTCTGCATACTACTACAATGACTCATTTGCTCATAAAAGGTTTCGTGCTGTAAATCAAATGCGACAGTTTCAAGATCCAGTTCCTTTACATGTCATTACACATTTTGTTGGAATTATAGATTCGCTTCATTATGTATGATTTTGAATAATGTTCTGGGAGGCACATCTTCTTCATTAAATATGTAAGGTAGGGTATCTAAAAGACTTGTGGGAACTCGGTAATTCGCGAGGCTGTCAATAGGTTTTATTGATTTGTTACCATTTTTCAGAGGAAGTATGCACTGTCTCCTAATCGGTTCATGTAAAGAATTTTATAAATTTTTGAGCTTATTAATAAATTCTCAGCTAACAACATGACGCATTGTGAAAAATTTTTGCAATGTAAGAAGGGTCTCTTTGAGTGTTTCCCCAAAAATAGAGTTGTTACGATAATCATAAATTGCGTCACGAGTAAGTTAGTATGAGGGAAATGGTAATACGCAATACCGGGCTCACAAGTCAAGGTATGGGAAGTATCAGTCTCGGTGTTAACACGGAACAGATTAAAATGGTATTTTGAATTTTGAGGGAATTCACTACCAAGATTCACACGCATTTTCTTAAGTAGGAGCACCTTAAACGTAACTGCGTCAATCTTTATTTTGTAGCCTTCCTTATCGCTAGTCTGTCAAGAATGGCGGATCAGACTGAGAACCACGACAGACCAAGTCCGTCGTGTAGCTGTCAATGTCCAAAGTGCCTCAAGGGGTCACGTGTGAGGAGCTGGACACAGCGACGCGGTGAGCCATCAAACTCACGATGAAGGATGCATAAGATGTCCATAACATACCGTGTACATTCAATACAATACATGTCCTTCAGATATCAAACATCAACACATACTATGAACACCTACAGTATCATCCATGTGAAATATCAGTAATTCATTAGAAACATCATACAGTTCCATGTAGAGGTACATACACGTCACTGCAATGTATATGACATCATACATACATGAACATGTTAGACATTTCAAATTGGATCAGCGGCAAATTACATGTAGTCGATCATAATACTTTTTGGCTAACCGCCTCGGCGCTAACATATACGTTAGTTTTTGCAGCTATGCGCTGCGGTAGACATAGTGTGTCATGCCGGTGAGTTAGATAGAACTATAATATTAATTTCACTTAAAACATTAAATCCAATAATTTTATCAACAAAAAAGAAATAATATATAATCATAATAATCTTTTTACGGGTTTATTTAAGTATCTAAAATATTTTGGTGATAAACTTCTCCGACTATTTTCCTAAGCCATTTCTAACAGAATTTGTTCGAATTAGTCTCCATGTGCTATGACGTATAATTGATATATCGACGTTGAATACGCTTGTGAATGACGTCCATGTAATACACATTTCAAAATGTTATACAATCATTACATCCAATGGTCAACCTGAACCAAAGGATGACCTACTAGAGATGTATTTAGAAATCTAGCAGAGCGAACAGAGGAGAATGAATAATTCAAATAATAACTGCTGGCATACATTATGGTCACGCTGCTTGAAATTTATCTAGCATTTGATACCTAAAAGTCAGAATTTTTTTATGAACTCAAGGACAGGAAATTGACTCTGGCGATAGTTCCATGAACTACTGAACATATCCTGTTATCTTTCAATATGATCCAAAGCGGCCTGGTCAATAACAATACACTTCATTGGCAAGATAGTAAAATTGGGCATAGTAATGTAAACCCATGGTGTCAAAATAAAGTAGGCTAGATTAGTTCACTTTTGAGTTCATGTGGCTTTTAGTGAAAATTCACGTGGTCATCATTTTCACAATCAAGCGAGGTAACCTCAGATTAGCCCAAGAATGTCATAAATGGTTATGGCACGTTTAAATAGGGGTCAATTTCGCTAAATTATTATGGATTTTCGAAAAAATGAACAGACGATTCTGCAATGTGTTGAAGATGGCACTTAATGGATTTGCGATTTTTTTTCCTATGCGCCATCATTGGAGAAGATGATGATTCCGTCTCAGGTTTTCCAGGTTTCTGAGGCCTATCTGTTATACATATGCTTTTAGGGGTGTGGGATAAAGAAGTTCGGTTGTGACCATATCTCTCTCTTAGGATTTTGGAAATTAAGAGTAGTAGATGGAGATTGTGGTTAGATGAATTTAGCCCATCCTCGAACGAGAGGGTTCAAGTAGAGCTTTTCTTTTTTCCGTCGTCTGTCTGCTGTTCTTTTGTTCCGTCCTGTCATGTAATTCTTAATAATCTAGACTTTTCTCCAGACGCTGAGTCAAATACAGCCCAAACTTGGTGACATCAATCGTCTTGAATAAAGGTACATCAAGTTGTCTCAAATTAAGACAAGGCCCCCATCGATATGGAGAAAATCACAGAAAATGCACACCATAGGGTGGGGTGTCTATTTTAAAACGCTTTCTCAACTTCGTCAGTAAAGCAACTAATAACTGCGCTCGATAAAAGAGGAAGAAATCAGCTAATAGTTAATGAATCAAATATTTGGAGAAGCGCATTGTATCAATTTGCTATGGAGAAAGTAAAATACAATGATAAAGAAAAATTATTCTATCCGTATATATATAGATACGGAAGTCTTTAATAAGCATAGATTGCACAAATTCATTTCTTGTTTCTGACATGAATTGGAACGAAGGTTATTCACTCAGCAACGACGAATTGGGATAAACTGGAAAGCGAGAAGAAAATCAGATATTGAAAATATTGTGGGACAACGGGTAGATATGATTTCATACTTATCCAAGATATTAACCAATGTTTTGGAAAGATATTCTAG
>CAJDSM010019398.1:17738-35597 GCA_903981925.1 Ostrea lurida
ATATGGAGTCTTAAAATGATAGATGCACAGCATTTCATTTCGTGGTTTGAAATGGAAGTCTGACCAGAGAGGCTCTATCTCACTCAGACCGCGAGATATGGATAAAAACTGAGAAAGCGGACAAGAATAAAATCGATATTGAAAATTTGTTGGACCAAGGGGTGTACGATCATAATTTCAATACTTATCAATGAGATTACCAATGTTTCTTGGAAAGAATAGTTCTGAAGCTGGTAAGACTTATAAATAAACATTCAAGACAAGAAGTTCTTCTATCGATATATGTGAACTAACCAAACATTGGTCTATTACTCTTATGATAACAAAGAATCTTTTTTTGGAAAAGCTATTTTAATGAGGTTTTGTCTTGTGTAGTGACTTCTTTTTGACAATGATGGTACTTCTTAAGTTTTGAATACTTTACAAATCTCTAAAAGTGAAAACAAATTTGATATGAATACAAGTGGCCTTAAGAGAGCAGTATCTAGAAAATGTTAATATAATCAAAGTATAATGAATTATCACGAAACTAAGATGATAGGAGCAAATCCCAAGTCATTTCTGTATTTATAATACACAAGAAACAGATTGTAATGAATAATGTATATGAAATTTATTAATGAAAAGAAGGAGCTAGTTACTTGTAATTTCTAATGGAACAGAAAAACAATATTTATTCAGTGATGCATATGGAACAGAGATATGAGTTCCTTCAAGATCAACCCAGGAATCCTAAACTTCAATGGGCTTTGCAATTTTGCGTAGATTATTCCACAAACTACTATTATTTTCTCGTGTCTGAAATTATAGACTCTCCTTCTGTACTTTTTGTAAAAATGACATAGAAACAACTGAATCATTTTATTTGTTGAGAGTCTGCGGGAAGTTAAAGAAATTTGGATGTAGAATCTAAAGAATGGGTTTTAGGAGTGCAGTATGGTGGGGCGTGATTTGTAACTTTTTGTAGACCAAGGATTACTATTTGGTAAATATAAGAATTAAGATATTATATCAATTTAAAAAATATTTTAAACGTTGGAGTAATAGTATAAAAACGTTTCCTAACTTGTATGGTTGAGGCGGCATTTACAAAGGCGATCATAGAACAGTTTCTGTTGTTTACAAAGTATGTAGATCATATAGAATGATCAAAGACACTATGGCAAAACAATATGTATGCACTTAGTGATAGGCAATATTTAACACGTATATACTTTAGTAAATATTGTATTTGTGTCAATCTATGTTTATGAAGCATGTATTTTACAATAGAACATTGGGGATTTATTTTCTTTGCAGACCTCCTCTTCCTTTTCCTACTTATATAAAGTGCTTCACATGTAACAAGTTATAGGAAATATATATTTCCTATCACAGAGAGAAATTAAAATTTATAATATGGATGTTATATCGTGATAAGAAAATTTCAAATAACAAAGATAAAGAGAAATTCTTCGTTCTCAAGAACTGCGTGTGCCAGGGTTGTTAAACTACAACATCGGACAAGCATTAAATATATATAGGTTGAAAGATTCAGAGCAAGACTTATTATTAATTTGTTTACAATAACCTTATGTGAAAGAAGTAGATTTATCATAAACTAGGAAGGAGAGGAGGTCTGGCAGATAGAAAAATACGAGAGATCAAATGTTCTATTGGTCAAATACGATGAATTTATCTAAACATGATTAGAAACACAATTACGAACCGATTATAATAATATGTGCTATAAAATGAATTGCTACTCTAAGGCTGCATATACATAGTTTTGCCAATGTCCTTTGATATTCTATATATCTAACACATCTTTGTAAACAACAGAAACTTTTCTTTGATCGATCCTTTTAATGATGTCACCATACAATTTAGGAACACTTTATATTTACTTCGACAAATAAAATATTTTTCTTATAATAGATTTGATATTTCTTTTTATATTTACAAATAGTAATCCTGTCTACAACTACGCAATGAATATTGCATTCTCTAAAAACCCATTTTCAATTCTACACCAATGTCTTTACTTGGAAACACATTCAACAAATAATGAATCATTGTTCTATGTCATTTTTACAAAAGATACAGAAAGGAGGTCTATTAACTTTAACCGAAATAATAGTAGTTTGTAGGATAAATCTTACGCAAAATTTGGAATTGAGCCAGTGAGTTTGATTCCTGGGTTGTTTTGAAGGAAGCTTCACTCTGTCACATACTGCATCCCTGAATAAATATTTTTTTACATTCTGAATACAAGTAACAGCTCCTTCTTTTTCATTAATAAATAGAATATAACATCTGTTACACTCTAGTGTGTTTATAAATACAGAAATTGAGATTGGATGGTCCTATCATCTTAGTTTTGTTTAATTTTATATTGTATAATATTTAACATTTCTAAATACTGCTCTCTTAAGGTATGTAATCCAAAAAAATTTGTGTTCACTTTAGAATTTGTAAAAGTATTCAAACTTTTAAAGAAGTTACCATCAGTGTTCAAAAGATCACATTTACAAAAACAAAAACTCTTAATTTTAAAAGCTTTTCCAGAATAAAGATTCTTCTATTAGTGCATAATGGAATTATTTCTAATATGAATATAGGAACTTCTTTGTCTGTAAATTTTAATTTATAAGCTTTATCAGCTACTAGAATTAGTCGTTTCCAAAACATTGGTTAATATTGGATAGCTATGAAATATACTATACCCGATATGTACCACAAATTTTCATATTCCGATTTTCTTACACGCTTTCAGTTTTATCCAATTACGATCGTTCTGCAGTGAATAACTTCGTGTTCCAACTTCATGTCAGAACAAGAATAAATGAGTTGTGCAATCTATATTTTAAAGAGTTCCATATCTATAGATGTAGATTACGTTAGATAATCTTTTCTTTATCATTGTATTTTCACTTTTCCATAGCAAATTGATACAACTCGTCTTTCAAATTATTTGATTCTTCAATCTCGTATATCAGGCAGCTTTATTAATTCGCGTATATTCTGGCAGTGTTCTTGACTGACAAGCTGTTTGGAGAAGACTTTAATGAACACCCCCCTATCGGGTGCATTTTCTTGATTTTTCTCCAGTATCGATGGGTGGCCTTGTTCTTAATTGAACAAACTGGATACCTTATTCAAGACGATATGTCACCAAGTTTGGCTGCTATATCTTTGATCAGCAGTCTGGGAGAAAGTCTAATGATTATAAGATTAACATGACAGGACGGAACAAAAGAACAGCGACAGACCGACGAAAAAGAAAAGCTCCTCTTGAACCTCGTGTTAGGATGGGCTAAATTCATCTTAAACACCAATCTCCTGCTACACTCTAATTTCCAAAATCCTAAAGAGAGATATATGGTCACAACAACTCTCTTTCATCCACACTAATAAGATAATGTATGAACAGATAGGTCTCATGAACCATTGGAAAACTGAGACGGAATCATCATCTTCCAATGATGGCGCATAGAAAAAAAAATCGCCAAATCGCATTAAGTCCATCTTCACAACCTTGCGAAATCTGTCTGGTTCATTATTTTCGAAAATCCTAACGTAATTTAAGCGAATCATTGACCCCTATTTAAACGTTGCCATAACCATTTATGACATTCTGGGCTAATCACTAGGTTACCTCGCATTGATTGAAACTGATGACCCGGTAGAATTTTCCTAAAGAGCACATTGAACTCAAAAGTGAATAATCTATGCCTGACTTATATTTTCACCGGTTTACCATTACATTGCTCTCAATTGTTACTTACTCTGCCAATAAGTTGTATTGTTATTGAAACAGGCCGCTTTGGCAATATATTGAAAGATAACATGGATGTTTCAGTATTCATGGAACTATCGTCAGATCAATTTCTCGCTTGATTTCATAAAAAAGATTCTGACTTTAGGTATCAAATGTTAAAATAATATTTCAAGCGTGACCCATAAGTATGCCAGCAGTTATTATTGAATGTATTGTCATTCTCCTGTTCGCTCTCGCTAGATTATCTAAATGTACATCCTAGATGTCATCTTTGTTCAGGTTACCATGGATGTAAGATGTATAAATTTTTGAAATGTTATTACATGGACCGCTCATCACAAGCGTATTCAACGTCGATATATCAGTATTATACGTCATAGCACATGGAGACTAATTCGAACAAATTCTGTTTATGAAATGAGCTTGAGGAAAATTCGGAAGAGTTATCACCAAAGATTATTTTAGAATTACCTTTAACATAAACCCGTAAATAAATGTAATTATATAATAGCTATATTATTTTTTTTTGTTAAAATTATTGGATTTAATGTTTTAAGTGAAAATTAAATATTATAGTTCTAGTACTGAACTCCCGGCAATGACCCTAGTCTCCGCCATGCGCATAGTGCCAAAAAACTAAGTATATGTTAGCGCCGGGCGCGGTTAGCCAAAAGTCATATGATCGACTACATGTAATTTGCGCTGATCCAATTTGAAATGTCTAACATGTTCATGTATGTATTGATGTCTATAGCATTGCAGTGACGTGTATGTACACTCTACATGAACGTGTACTGATTGTTCTACATGATATACTGAATTTCACATGGAATGTATTGGTGTTACAAGGTATGTAGTTGATGTTTGAATCTGAGACATGTATGTATTGAATGTACACGGTTATGCGACTAGTTGATGTACACTGTCATACGTGAGTTTGATGGCTCACCCGCGTCGCTGTGTCCAGCATCCTCCCGTGATCCCTTGAGGCACTGTTGGACATTGACAGCTACACGAACGACTTGGTCATCGTGGTTCTCAGTCCTGAATCCGCCATTCATTGAACAGACTAGCGTTCAAGGAAGCTACAAAATAAAAGATTGACGCAGTTACGTTTAAGGTGTCTCCATCAAGAAAATGCAGTGATGAATCTTGGTGTGAAATTCCCTCAAATTACACAATTACCATTCTTTAATCTGTTCTGTTAACCACCGAGACGTATACTTCCCATACCTTGACTTGTGACGAGCGGTATCTATTACATTTCCTCATTACTAATTACTCGTGACGCAAGTTTTGATTATCATAGACCATCTATTTTTTGGGGGAAACACTCAAGAGACCCTTCTTACAATTGCAAAAATTTTCACAATGCGCATGTTGTTAGCTGAGAGATTTATTATAAGGCTCAAAAAGATATAAAAGTTCTTCATACATGAAACCATTAGGGAGCAAAGTGCATACTGTCTCTGGAAAATGGTATAATCAATACGAAACTATTGGACAAGCCTCCGCGAATTACCGAGTTCCCACAAGTCTTTTAGATACCCACCTTAACCTATTTAAGAAGAAGTGTGCCTCCCTAGAACATTATTCAAATAAACATACGAATGCAGACTCTATAATTCCAACAAAATGTGTAATGACTGTAGGAAGCGAAAATCTGAAACTGTCGCATATGTGATTTAGCATTCGATCGAATCACCTCTTTATGACAAATGAGATTCCATTGTAGTAGATTGCAGCAACAGGGGCGATTTGAAGGTTCGCGATATATATAGATATGACATTTGCGCATGATGATAATATACGAGAATTAGAGAATGTAGATGCAATTACAAAGAAAAACCTGATAATAGTATTAAAATAAAATTCTAATCGGATTCTCAATATATTTCTAAACACGGAGTCCTAAACAATTCATCACATTTTAAATTACTAATTTATCAGACCAGTAGGCTAATAGTAGAACTAAACGAAGACTCATCAGTAAAATCATAATACGCTCTCGCAGGTCACCAAATTTCTTCAGAAGTGGTACCCAGCATGGGGCATCTCTCGCACTGACAATAACCAGAATAATTGTCTTATATCAGTGCACGATCACAAAACCGATCTATAAACTTCTTGACCAATTTCTTTTCTAACGAGGAATAATGACTGAATTCAACGAGGAAATAACTATACAATCACAATCGCTCTTTTTCATTTGTGCGTCTCAAGACGTGCCGGGAAGATTTTGAGGGCACTGAGATTTATTTTAGTACCAGTACCCGCGATTTTCTCTGGGGATTAGCACTCTAACCGTGCTTGCGAGATTGTATTATCTAATACCAACACCAAGAAATGTTATAGAGATTAGCAACCACTATAGTTAATCTTGTTCGTTCCGCTATAATAGAGAGGGGAAATGAATATATTGAAGACTACACTACCTATCGAAAATGACTTTAATTTTCAATCAAGATGGGATGGATTTTCCCGAAGGTAGACAGTTCCAATTGTTATCTCTCGCAAGCTTAATCAAATGAAATATACGTCCTTTATAGATATACAGCAATCGGTGTATAAGAATATTAATAGTACACAGTATTTTCCATGTCTACTGAAATCAATAACTATTGCTAGATTTACTAGTGTCGGAGCGGAATCTGTTTGCCATCTCATATGACAGCAATGATTACTATTATACCTAGTTCTAATCAATTTACGAAACGATGAGAATGAAATCATCGCGACGGGAGGGTGGGCTATCAACCTACTGTACATACCAGAAGTTCGTTCTCCTGCAATTAACAGTTGAATGAGTTTGGCAACTGGTTTGCTGTGTGAGGACTTTCCTTGTACGTGTGTATGTCGAATGTCAGCACTGGGACACTCCATGATTCGACCCCTGGGACTTTTGTTGATGATTTAGTTGTTATGGTATGGGCCTTTTCTGGGAGGGTTCTTTATGCTTGTGATAGTGTAAATCTGAGTGGCCTTTCTTGATTGTGTAGTGATGTAGTGATTGTCGTATGTGAATTGGTGTGCGGCCTTTTTTGTGTGAGTTGACTGGTGCGTCGGTTGCTCTTTGTTTGTGTAGGTGATGCGTTTTGTGTGTGCCCCTTTGTGTTTATGTAGTTGGACTGTGCCAGTGCCCCTTTCTTCTCATGCCTTGGTGGCATGGAAACAGTATTCGGTGCAACATTTCTTGTTGTGTGAGTGTATTGTGTGTGCGTGCCTTCGGTTATGTCAATGTGATGGTGTGTGTGCTATCTTCAGTTATCTGACATGTGTTTTGCTGTGCGGGTCTCTCTTTGTTATGTGGTTGATTTGCTTTTGGTTGTACTCATGCGCATACCATACTCTGTTATGTTTGTGCATGAGATAGTCCCAACTTGTTACTGGACATCTTATTCCCGTGAATGTTTCAATCTCTGATGTCATCTTCGGTTGTAGTGGCCCTGCTTCTCGTGAATACTTCGATAAGTTTTTAGTGTTCACTACGCGTGCTTAAATACAAATACAAAACAATTAGTCTTACTGGACTGATCGGTAGCTCTTTACTGCATACTAGTGTAGTTGAGTTAGCATAGTTTGCCTGCCTCTTTTCTTAATGGCAACGTTCGCATTTCGGAGTGATGGTATGCGCCTTTTTGATTGAAGCTTGATAATTTAAGTGCATTTGGAACATGTTAGGGATGCTCATATCTGCTGGTCTTTGAACTCTCGATGAATTATATGTTTCTCGTGTAGCTCGTCTATTGTGCGTCTCGCTGTAGAGCATAAAGGGTGGCCTTTCTGTGTAGTGTGTATATGAGGTGACTTATAGTGTTGGGAATGGCCTTCTTTGTTGTTGGCTAATCGTAGTGATGGTGTGTCTGCCCTCCTCTGTTATTGTAACTAGATTTGTGGCTAGTGGAGTGCTCTTTCTGTTTGGCTTGTTAGCGGGATGGTTTGTTGTTGGTGTGCCCATCTCTGAGTCTATTATGTTTGACTGGGGTGTGTAGCCCTATCGTGCTTGTGTTGTAGTTCATGGCCTTGTCTGATCCTCATTGTCTGCTCTTTCTGTGATGTTAGGTATCCTCGAACTACTTGGGATAGTTAATCATACCTAAGACATTAGCAATATGGTATGAAGTGCTTTGTGATATAAGTGTGCTCTCTCGTTATTGTAGTTGTGGGGACAAACAAAGTTGGTGTGCATATTCTATAAATGTATTTTCGCGAGTAGGGTATCTTTCTCTTGGCCAAACAACATAGTGTATATAGTACTAAGGATGTAGCGTGCACAATACATACCTTAAACTTAATATGTACAGTACTCATGGATTATTATTAATTGGTTGACTGCATAGAGTAGAAAATGGTGCTGTAGCTCGTGCCTCTCTTATTCGAACAGAGGGAATTGGTTTGTCGTAGAGCAATGACTCTGATATTTGTGCTTTCATCGTTTGAGTGTCAGTGATAGGATGAAAACAGGTCGACACTTACTAACGATAATAGAATATGTATTGTGCTGTAGATATCTTTCGTAGGCACTGAATCTCCTCGTTATGATGATAAGCTAGAATTGAGCTGTTACGTGACCTGAATCATGTAGTTACATGATAGTGGAGTGGATGTTTAGAGTTGCAACTCTGTTACTGATCATTTATCGGCTCAAATGTGGGTGTGGTAGTTTTTCTTTCTAACTGCTGTAACGTAGATTGGATATATCAATTGAGCATCGTTTGCTGATGACAAACGTAGAAATGAGTGGTGAACACACAACATTGAGTAGTGCGCTTGTCTGTTTATTCTCTGTCCATTCATATTCTCTGATGATGTGTAGTTCCGTGATGTGATTGGTCGTGCCTTAGATATCAGTTTTGTGTTTAGTGTTATGGTGTGACGGTGCAACTTTTACATGGTCTGAAGATGTTAGGCTGTTCTTGTTGTAAGTGGCATTTGAGATTCAGAGCGCAGCTTTCTATAGTTGTTGCTATTCGGTATATGGTGGGCCCCTTCTGGGAACTTATTTCAGCATGAGTTGGTATCGATATGTGTGTGTTGTAGCTTGTGTTACTTGCATGGTGTGGTGCGCTGTTGTGATCTGGTGTGTTATGTTTGATTGGCTGTCGGTTGCCGTTCATTTGTTGGATACAACGGTGTGGTGATGGTGTGTGGGCGGTGTGGTGCGTTATGACTTAGTATGTGGTGTATTAAGTCGTAGCTTAAAGTGAGACGCTTCTCGCTATGCTAGAGCTACTTGTTTCTAGTGATTGGTGCACTTGCTCTGTATTGGTGGCTTTCTTGTGCTGGTATTAGGGATGGCGCCACTTTGTCTTGTAATTTGGATAGGGAATATGGCTATTGCCTTTCTGTTGTTAGTGATGTGGTATAAATATAAATGTGGTGCATGTATATAGTATGGAGTAGTATTGGAGTGATGGGATGTCCTGTGCCTTAGTCCTGTTACTGCTTAATAGTGAAGTCTTATGAATAGTCAGACAGGCATTGTGACGCCATAGTGGGACTGTTCTTTCAGGTTGTGTCGTGTATTAGCTTCGCGTCGGGCATAGTGTCCATCTCTGTTGGAGAGGTGTAGTGATCTGGGGCCTTTTCTGACGTTAGGTTAAGTGATGCACTGTCCTGTGGCTGAGTTGGTTTGTAGTGACCCGGTCGACCCTTTCCTAGGATAGTGTATGAGAACCTAGGCCTTTGCTAGATGTTAGGTTATACTGAGCGTGCGTTGTCCTATCGCGGGGGGATGGTTTTATGTGCTGTGTCCTTTCATGTTGGTTGTGGTGGATTGTGGGACTTTTGTGTGGTAGTAGGACTTGCGGCCTGGGCGCCCTTTTTGTTGTTTTTAGTGATGGTTGGGGCCCTTTTGTTGATGTTTAGTGTTTGGTCCCTCTTCTGTGGGTGTGTATTGTCTTGGGCCTTCTGCTTGTGTAGGTGATGGCGCGGGGGCGCTTTCTGTTGGTGTAGTGCATGGTCTGTGGCCCATTTCTTGTTCTGTAAGGTTGATGTACTCGGTTTTGGGCCTCTATCTGGGATGTGTGTTTGGTCCCTTTCTGATTGGTTATGATGGTCTGTGGATCCTGTCTTTGGTGTAAGTGTATGGTACTTCTTGGGGTCCTTTTTGTTGGGTAGTTTGTACATGTAGGTCTGAGTAGAGCCATTTCTGTTCTGTAGTTGGATTTAGTCTTTGGCCCCTATCTGTTGGATGTGATATGGAGGTCCTCTTAATCCTCTTCATTCTCCCCCTTTCCCTTCGTTAGATAGCTGGATAAGACTTATAAATAAAATTTAAGACAAAGAAGTTCTCTATGATCATATGTGGAATAATCCATGCACTATGATAAAGAATCTTTTTTCTGGAAAAGCTATTTAAATGAGAGTTTTGTCTTTGTAAGTGATCTTTTTGACACTGATGGTAACTTCTTAAGTTTTGAATACTTTACAAATTCTAAAGTGAACACAAATTTTGTTGAATACAATGACCTTAAGAGAGCAGTATTAGAAATGTTAAATATTATACATATTAATGAAATTAACAAACTAACGATGATAGGACCATCCCAAGTTCAATTTCTGTATTTTATAAACACATAACAGAGTGTACAGATGTGTATGATATATTTATTAATGAAAAGAAGGGACCAGTTACTTGTATTTCTAAATGGAAAGAAAAGAAAATTTTATTCAGGGATGCAGTATGGACAGAGTGAGCTTCCCTTCAAAACAACCCAGGAATCCAAACTTCAATGGCCTCAATTCCAAATTTTGCGTAGAGTTATCCCTACAAACTACTATTTATTTCGGTTAAAATTAATAGACCCTCCTTTCTGTACTTTTTGTAAAAATGACATAGAAACAACTGATCATTTATTTGTTGAATGTTTCCAAGTTAAAGACATTTGGTGTAGAATTGAAGAATGGGTTTTAGAGAAGTGCAATATTCATTGTAACTTTGGTAGACAAGGATTACTATTTGGTAAATATAAGAATAAGAATATATATCAATTAAAAAAAATATTTTAATACTTGTTGGAAGTAAATATAAAAGTGTTCCTAAATTGTATGGTGACATCATTACAAAGGCGATCATAGAAAAGTTTCTGTTGTTACAAAGTTGTAGATATATAGAATATCAAAGACATTGGCAAAACATATGTAATGCACTTAGATAGCAATATTTATACACTATATACTTTATAATAGTTGTATTTGTTTTCAATCATGTTTAGATAATACATGTATTTACAATAGAACATTTGATTTTATTTTCTTTGCAGACCTCCTCTTCCTTTCCTATTTATATAACTTTCACATAAAGTTATAAAAATATATATTTCCTATCACAAGAGAAATTAAATTTATAATATGTATGTATATATGTGATAGAAAATTCAAATAAACAAGATAAAAGAAATTTTCTTCTCAAGAACTGCGTGTGCAGGGTTTGTTAAATAAACATGGAAGCATAATTATATAGTAAAGATTCAAGTTTGTTCAAATGGTGGTCCGTGGGGTCAGGATGGGGCCACAATAGGGATACCAAAAATTTACATAGGTTATGGAGGAAAATATCATGTAAAAATCTTCTTGTCAAGAACAGTTGGTGTTCAATTTGTCAAATTATCGTGGAAACATTTAGGTGTGTTTAAATGAATACCCCAACCACCCCCACCACCCCGGCCAAGATGGCGGCCACAATAGGGAGATAAAGTTTAGGGCCGTAACTGTTGTTATGCAGGATGGTCTTATGTATTCTAAACTATTGAAGACCATACTTTATCTTTATGTTACCACAAGTTCATTGACATATGTAGAGGGTCCTTGGAGTTCATGACTGCCTCCCTTTTCAAAATGGTCTAATATTTTGAAAACTTTTGAGATTCCCACCCTAAAAGCATATATTTTCTTATTCCATGTGTTGAGACAAGTTGATTGACACGTGTGGATGGCACCCGGGGTCATGAAATTTTTTGATAATGGTCTCTTTTGAATACTATTGACATTCTCACCCTCAAACCATATATTTACTTGTTCCTTGTGTTGAAACAAGTTCTTTAGCACAGCTGTGGATTGTACCTGGGGTCATGAATGTCCCTTTTTTATAATGGTCTAATATTGTGAAAACTATGGAGATCCTCACCCTCAAACTATACATTTCCGTGTTCCTTGTGTTGAGACAAGCTTATTGTCACATATGTGGAGGGTCCTTGGGGTCATGTCTGGACCTGCACTTTTAAGAATGGTCTAATAGTTATCCAAACTATATGAAATACCCACCTTCCAACCATATTATTTTCTTGTCATTGTAACAAAACAATAATAAAAGAGCCCAAGGGGCTATGCCTTACCCTGATGTATCATATATGTTTATTTGTTGTATTTTCTTGTTAATAAATGTTTATTTATGGGTATAGGAAGATGACAGAGATCAATTTTAGTCCATACCTTTAAATAGTCCCAAACTTCTGCTCTTTTGAAGCAAAGTGCTCAGGTCAGCGATGTTGCCCATCGACCTCTTGTTTCCTTCCTTTGTTCGGCCCCTGGCGATCGGGAATCCATAATGGCGGTTTTTGCAAATTAGTAAAACGGTAATATTTCTGGCATTGTTCATTGGCGGTCGTTCAAGTAATTTACACTCGGTTCTTTTCGTTACAATGTGCGGGAAGAATGTTTGCGTAACGTCATGTGATGTATAAATAGCATGATGTACGAATATTCCGAGGTTGGCCAAGTGGTATACTTAAACATAGCGTCCAATAGGCTTGCGTGAAAGAAACAGCAGGTCAATTTCTAATCAACGGGCGATTCGTTGAAAGAGAATGAAGCCAAAGTGGGTTCGCCCTTGGATTCCCCCGGGTATTAAATAGAGCTTAAATATACATCTTGATGCATGATAATTTTGTTCACCAAAAAGGTGGGGGCCTTGTTTTCCCCTCTAAAACGGATTTGCGTACTATATTTTGTTGACGCTTTCACTTGATGCCTTCAAAGATTCTGTTGTTACAAATTTTCTAATATTACTTTAAGAAATTCTGATTCATTAAGTATTTACTAAATTTATTCAATTTCTTGTGTTTTTGCAGCTAATGTGCATGCTTGGCAGCCATAGTGTGGTATTCTGGGAGTTATATAGAACTATCATTTATAATGGAGCTTAGCTATACATCTCGATACATGATAATTAGCCCCCATCCCCTAAACCACATTTGCGTGTTATATATTGTTGACACTTTCACTTGATATCTACAAATATACATGTATCCACTAATGTTCAAATAATACATATTACTATAATTTTAAAAAAATCAGAATCATTAAGTACTTACTACATTTCTTCAATTCTTATTAATTAGTATTCAACAGAATGCAGAGCACAGTTCATTATTCCAGAGTTGTCGATTTTATAACAAGAGCCCCGATCATAGATATGTTATTCATATGCCTATAATCTCCTTTAATGAAGGAAGATCTTTAGGTTCTTTTAATATATGCAGAATTTGAAAGCAGTTAATGCATGTGAAAATATTTAATTTAACCAAAGTTTACTGATTTTACATTGAAAATAGCCTGCGCTTGGCGTGGCATTGTAACGTCACAATCAAATATCCCTAAGGGGATGATTCATAGTACGTCACGTGATAAACACGATGACGTAATATTCGATTGTGACGTCTCAATGCCACGCCAAGCGCTATGTAAAATCAGTAAACTTGGGTTATATTAAATATTTTCACATGTATTAACTGCTTTCAAATTCTGTATATACTAAAAGAACCTTCCACAAATATTGTCAAGGGTCAAAGATCAGAGTCAATATTGATTATTGCCTAAATATTTCGTGAATTACATAGAAGATATTTAATGGCTCAACCAGCAGGGCCCTCTGTGATGTTGCCAGCGCACATCACTTTTTTCTAGTTTTTCCTATCAGGCTTACTCACATAGTTATTTTTAGATTGTGGTGGTATCATCAATCTATCAAATGGTGGGTCTGACGAAATCACGATGACGTCATACACAATCGGAAAACAGTGCACATGGCTCGTAAAGGTAAGCATTCCTAAACACGGACCGTTTTACTGCTGTTTTCATTGTTGGTGCCTTTTTCTTGGCTACATATATCTTACACATTATAGCCAGTGAATATCATATTTGATTACAAATAATGTTTTGTACCGGGCTGTAGTTTGTGCTGTATATTGAGTAGTAAGATATAACGGCCACTGGAACAGAATTAAGCTTTTATTATTGGTACGAAAAAACAAGGAACAATGGTTATCACTTTTAATGATATAGAACGTATAGGGATGTGGTTTTCTTTCTCGTGTCATACTACCTTTTTCAATTACGTGCGTCATTTTTGTGGGTTGTAGGTACTTGATTCAATTTTGTTCAGTTGTAAATTCGTCGATATTATAAGAGTTTCAATAAATCATGTTTCAGTTCACCATTTCACAAATGCTATGGTCGTTATAACGATTTAATTTACAAATAAAACCTCTCGTTAGGTCGGGTGTTTCTTACAAATCACTAGATCATTCTTTGCATGCTAATTTTGACTGGATTACTCTGTTTATTTGATAAAGATATAGGGGCCCATGACGGTTGTGACCGATCAGCAGGGGATGCTTACTCCTCCTAGACAGCTGATCGCATATTTGATGTGTCCAGTGGTCCATGTTTACCCTTGATTTTAAATTTGCATTCTTCATGAAAATTATGGAATTTATGATAGATTGTTTTCTTTTGAATCAATAAGAGTTCAGATTATTAACAGATTCAGATACTTTTGAACAGTTGTACGACACTACATGTATAATATCGAAACAGTATTCTATTCATTGCTTTTCAGGCACAAACCAACTCCATCATGAAGGCGACGGCTACATCAATTCACCTTCCTTTCGACTCGAATAACAACTGTCAGCATTGGTTGGAATTTCGTGATTATCTCATCGGGAATGACGGAAAAGAGTATGTCGAAAATATCATTTTTCATCCTCTTCATTTTTGACTCAGCACAGATATAATGTTACTGATTACAATGTATAAAATGAAGGGAAAGAGGTTGATTAAATTGTTTGATAGTATGAAATTTTACGCCCTTTCCTGAATCTTTCATCCAGACATTATAATATACATTACAGGTATATACAAGTGTTCTATAACAACTCATCTTTGCAAATAACAGGATATAGCCAATGTAGGTGAAATAACATAGATAGTGCTCATAGCCTAATCAGCGCAAGGCGCCATAGTGAGCGACCACGCGTAATTTATTGTTCCATGAAATTAAATGGGAATATTCGGATTCAACAATCAATTTTATGAATTATATAATTCCAGTTGAGTTTAGATTGTGTGGGCAGTCTACAGTTCCCAAAACGTACACACAGACCAACATCGGCGAGTACTCTCCCTTCATGATCAGATTTAATGCCCAAAATGACTACACACCGGGAACAGGTTTTACCATCAAAGTGGAGGCCTTTCAATCAGGTATGATTGTTTTTTTTTTTTCCATTTTATCTATATAACGTGTACGCGAATTTAACGTACTCCATTTCAATGTACTAGCAATGTCTAGCAATCAACTGCCTCAGGAATGTTGACAAGTCGTCTCTATTAGATTATGTCAAGCAACACATGTTACTTAGAATAAAATGAATTGGCTAGAGGCTATTGGATGTATTTTCCATACTTTATTCTACTCCGTCTTGATACCTCCCCCTTCCTCTGTCCCGTTTCGATAATCAAATATGGTGGATAACATGTCGTTCCAACATCTATCTAGACGGATCAACAGGGTTTTTATTTCTTTCACATGGCTTTCTAATAAAGATGCATTTTTAAATACTAAATACGGAGAATTTGAAAGTTTTTAATTTCCAAATTTTGTTTATTATATCCACCACTTTTTAACCACAGTAAATTTTTCTGGTGTTGCATTCCCCTTTAAATGATGAATTAAGGAAAATGCATCTCCCACAAACTTATCACAGTTATTTTCATATTTACAACTACATTCTGCTCTCATTTTCATCGAATTCCATTGTTATTGAAATGAAATACCATATTATACTCACTGTTCGCGACAACATAGCATTTACTGCTATTTGTAAGGACATCAAAGACGAACACATTGGAAATGTGAACATCACTGATTGTGCTTTTTTGACAAGTAAATAAGTAACGTTTATAGAAGAAAAGACACACTGTTCGCAATGAAAATCTCATAATTGAGGTTATTGTACTTAGTTTGTGACGCTAGCAAAAACAAATGTGTATATAATAATGATTCACATAACAATGATCCACATACCAGTTTGATTCACATAACAATGGATTTTCCTCTATAGGCTGCATGAGTTCTCCTTGTAAAACGGGATCTCTGTGTTCAGAAAATGGCGGGAGCGGAGCCTACACGTGTACATGCACCAACGGCATGTCGGGTACCAACTGTGACGAATTCAGGGGTAATTTTAATCTGTTTGCCCTTACAGCTAGTTGTGGAGAGAAGCTGTAAGCTCGAGTCGATGCGACTGCGTGTGTGTGTGTTTGAGTGTTTGTGTGTTTGTTTATGGAACTCTGTAAACAAGATAGAAGCAAGGGTATTTATCAGAGGATCACCAAACCTTCCACACATGTTCCCCATGGAGAGAGGATGTAGTCTATTGATTTTCAAGATCAGGGTTAAAAGGTCAAGGTCACTATTGATTATTGCTAAAAATCTTGTGAACATGAGATAAACAATGGCATTAATCAGAGGATTACTAAACCTTTCACAAATGTTTCCCATGGAGAGGGGATGAGCCATGTTGATTTTTAAGGTCAAGGGTCAATAGTCAAGGTCACTATTGAGTACTGCATAAAAATCCTGTGAACAAGATACAAGACACAGCATCAATCAGAGGATCATCAAACTTTCCACATATGTTGTCCATGGAGAGTGTAAGAAAGCTATTGATTTTTAAGGTAAGTGATGAACAGTCAAGGTCACTATTGACTGTTCCTTAAAAAAATATCTTGCGAGTCTGATATATTCAAGGTCAATCATCAGAGGATCCCTTAACCTTCTACAAATATTGTCAAGGGTCGAAGATCAAAGTAAATATTGATTATTGCCTAAATATGTTGTGAATTGGATATTTGATGGCTCAACCCTCTGTGATGTTGCCACATCACATTTTTTTACTAGGTATAAAATTGTTATTTTTACGAAAAAATTATTTGGTGAAGCAACACTGAAAATATATATCGTGCTATTGCATTGTTATTAACAGTGATTTATCGTCCTTATTTTCAGCTCCCTCATACAATTTTTGCGATACTGAAGATGACTACGGTACATGTTTGTTTGATCAAGATAATTCGGGCGACATAATATGGAGCTTCAATACAGTAAGTATTAATTTGGTGTACACATAGAACAATGGAATTGGTAATGCAGTAATTTAATAAAATGCTAATTTTCCCCAAAATGTAGAGTAGAATAAGGCTAAATGATTAATTTGTAGTGTTTAGAATGTTTTATTATATGTTTGTGACATGCACTTTTAAAGATATCAGTTATGTTAAGGGGGATATTAATAGACCAAGTCAAAAATAATATATCATTCAATTTTTCTCATTTCTTTCATATATCTTATATTGAAGTGTCCTTTACAACATGTGCAAGTTTCATCATGGGAAGCTAGACAAATAAGGAGATAATCAAGTCCGAATTCCCTCCTTACTTAAAAATGTTAATTTCTATGTAATGATATATAAAGGCCCGCTGAAAAATTAATTTGAATAATTTTTATTGAATTTTTAAACCAAGAATGTTCAAAATATCCCAGTATTAAATATTTTGAAATAGTTTATCTTTGACATTTGCCAAATTTTGAAAATATTAGGAAAACCGCCAAAATGAACAAAAAATGCTCTGCAAAAGCATTTTTCTAAGTACATAATCATTTTTCATAAAATCCGTCATTCCAATTTTTTTTAATTGTGTGTAGTAAAAGATATCAACCCACTCACCTTTTCGTGAAAATAATGAACTATTGAAGCTAGATTAAATACTGAATAAATTACAAAGAATAAAATTTTGTTAAATTCTAACCACA